>VUQS01049812.1:24589-35911 GCA_015108495.1 Heterochromis multidens | reverse complement strand
TAAATGAATTCTTTTTTTTTTTTTTGTTTTTTTTTTTGCAGGAGAGCATTTTTATTGTTTTTCTCAAACTGTGGGCATGATGTAAGAGTCATACTTTTTAAACAGGTAATATTTGTTAAAAAGTATAAATCTTGTTTAAAAAAACAAAAAACAAAAAACCCACTGACAAATAGCAAGCTGCCTTCACAGAGGGCAAGGACAGGAAATCCAAAATTGACAAAGCTATCACACTGTATTAATAGTGAGGCACCACTCACTTTAACTTCACTTGTTCTATTAAAATGGAAACTGTCCTCTGAGTACATCTTTTAAGCTGAGTAGAGCTATTTTCCTGTTTGCAACAAAGAAATGCTAACAAGCTGGCACATTTGCTCACTGACCATTAGTAAGATCATTATAATAAACAGCTTATTTTCCCCTCTTCAGTCTTGAACTCCCCATTTATTGAACAAAATGGGCTATAAAGTATGAGAGAATGGCTAATTAAACATTAAAAGAGAAAGTCCCAAAAGCTAATTTGGCTAATCCCAAAGTCCTTCTTGAGGCAAGTTTTGGCCCATGGAAGATATCTTTAAAATGCTTCCTTGTAGGTAAATGAACAGGAAAATAACAATATTAATCTGGGAAATAAAAACTGCATGTATAGAATCACCAATTAAATGTGACTTTGGTGACTTTGTGACAAAATAATGTTAAAAATACCATATAATATGATAATAGATGTATACATTCCTCTGGAATTTGTATGTCTACTATGCATGTGCACATTTTCAAAGAATTATGTCTTCAGTGTCTTTGCTCATCCCACCAGAGCATTGAACAAATGCCATGGTAATTCATGTTATGGATAGCGTAAGATGACCGTAGCTACTGCAACATCACCCACTGCTTTGTGAAGTACCATTTTCAAGCCTTGAGATGAGCATTTTCACGGTCATCATCTTGGCGATTTGAAACCAGATCTGATGATGAGAGGTGGATCTAACTGTGAAACCACATGCTCATAATCCTCCTTTCTGACACTTACCTGACCTGGCCGAAATTCACATAATGGACTTAATATTTGATACAATATGACTCGAAATTAGTAACTGACACCATAAACTCTTGAGCAAAGTGTTTACAGGGGTCCCAGAGGGACATTTTCCCACAGGCTTTTATAGGACCCAAGTCTTTTTGCAACCACAGCTATCGCACCCTCATGGCCTTTAAAGAAAAGGCACTTCCACACTGGCTTCACTTTTCAAACCTAGAAGCTAATATGTGTAGCTTGAAAAGTACATAAGTATTGTGTACATGCAGCAACCTGAGTGCTTAACATGTTTTCTGTTTTGGCTGGTGACTGGCTCTTTGGAGACAGAGGTGTGCTGCATGAAGCATTTCAGAATGTTCCCATAGGTTTCTAATCATTGTTCATTTAGTGTTCTATGTCTTTCTATGTCTCTGCTAGTGCAAGTCAAGACTACCCAGCTGGTAGTTAGCTCAAGCTAAGAATTTGGCTAATTTATCATAATCAATCACAGTGGCCTGAAGTGTTTTGTCTTTCCTTTCCAATAAAGTTTTATCAATAAAAGAGGTAAACAATGACAGAATTGTAAGTATAACGTGAAAAAAGATGACTCACTAGCCCTGTTAACTTTTACCTGCAAATGCTGGTAAAACTACCAGCATTTGCTCCTGTCTTGCTCCTTGCTTGTGTGGCCTTGCCTTAAGTGTTGTAATTGTTATAAGTCCATAGCTATTTTATGATAATTGCAGGTTTTACTCAGCAGGATATAATGTTCTCTTGGTGCTCACATTAATGTGCTAGCTAGTTTGAACCCCCCCTCCCCAAAAATAAAATTTTTAAATTTAAAAAGTGCCAGCAAGAGTTATCTTTGTGCTGGCCAAATTGATATTTGGCAGTGATGAATAAAGAGTGTTGTTGTCCATTTATGTCTAAAAACCTAAAAACCAGAATAAAGAGAACGAAGTTTTTAATCCTTATGTGTCATAATAGTCTGTTTTTTCTGTTAAGAGAAAAATACGCAGCGAGTAAAACAAAGGTTCATTTGTAAGAAAAATCATGCTGCATGTTACAAGATCCTGCTGAATGGTCAGCAGTGAAACACAAAGGCACAGTAACCTTCATATTAAAATATGCAGATGATATCCATATTCAGTACTGACAGATGTTCAGATGCAAATTTGTGAGTCTATGAACTCTTAAATGAGCAACATTAACACTATTGCCATGGGAAAAATCAACAGGGTTATTGTAAGATTTCTCTCTGTTTTTTCTTAGTCCAGATGCTGGTTGTATCTGTGTAAGAATTGATGCAGGCGATCTTCCATATGAAGGGGATTCTGAAAAAACCTGGATTGCTGATAAATCCTTGGAACAGCATTCAAACATTAGACAGATGTTTCTCAAGGGGATGCTTAATAAAGGTCATAATTTCAAAACCTGAAAGGCTACAAGTCTGGTTTTGATACATCTTAGACAGATGAATCATCTTGTTATAGATAATCCCAGGGGGGCCTTCCATTATTTGTGAGACCTGTTGTGACTTGAATATGACATTTTATCAGTGATTAAAATGCATCAACACATAAGCATGTAAAAAAAAATCCCATTTGGTATTTCAAAAACAGTTAAAAAAAAAAATCAGTTGAAAAGTGAATGCCACTGAAAGTTGTCAAGTCCGGCCCTCTCTTCCTCAAGACGTGTAGGCGAGGCCTCCTTGGCACCGTCTTCGGTGATGACACAAGTACACGCAGGGGTCGGGGTCACATCTGGCTGTGCCTGGATCTGATCTGAGCAATCAGATGGAGCTGGCGAAGCATCACACGCCAGCCACTGTGTTAGGGGGAAGCGGAGAAAAAGGCAGGCCGAGGAAGCGCAGTGGGTGAGAGGTGTGCAGATGGTTGATAACAACTCGTATATGCTTGCCGCATTTCCTCTTGCACTGCTGATTGGCAAAATTTCATCTTTTTACTTGCTCCATTCTGTCGGGTTTTCTCTTTGAATTTGAGCTGAACTCCAAAGACAATTCAGCCAGTGATCCATTAATTAAATAACTGCATGATGTTATTTTTTTTGTTTTCTTTTAGCATTTATCAAATTTTGGGTAAAATCTTCATTAATTTCTACTTCATTTACAGGGAGTTAAGGTGAAAATCCTAATAAAAGGAATTTCTGGGATTTTGAAGGACCAACAACTCCATAGTCTTCTGTTGCTGCTTCTTGAATTTGACCTAATGAATTTATGTGCCTCTTCTGAATCACTTGTACAACTTGGTGTTTTTATTCACTGCTACGATGATACAGGAGGGCGAAACTAAACACTCCATCTGTGAAGTGAAGTCATGTAATATTAAGTGGCTGCATGACATAAATATTAATCTTGAATTTTTTTACCTTAAGGTTTGTTTTTGTAAGCCTTTCTTTTCACGTGTGTCTTGCAAGCAACTTAAGGAACATGTCACATTGAATTTGTCCTTTATACATGTGAAAACTAAACCTAAAACAGGTGGATGTAAATGCATCTGCAGTCAGAGATCCATAGTCAGAAACATTTTTTTTTTCTTTTTTCAAAGTGATTGCTTAGCAACATGATGCATGCCCTGTGGATGGTGTCTGTATCCACTGAACATCCAGATACTATATGGCAGATGTATAATGTGATGTTGACCCGAATGTCTGGGAAAACAGTGGATGCATGAAAAACACATTAAAGATATACAGAGCCACAGCATGTATGCAGTCCACGGGCCAGAGCTACTGATGGTCTGTACCAGTACAAAACCCTCTTTTGGCTTTGAAAAGCTGCTGTCAGTCGGTATTTACTGAAGAGAAGCAGCATCAGTTTTGAAAGACTGAAAGGTATGGCTATGGGTGTTTTTGCGGCTGACCTTATTGCATATATAATGGTAGTAGTCTCCCTTTCAGAGTGCAAAATTTTGGAAAGGAAATTATTTAATCATAAAAACGTGATTTAGTAAGGTTTGCAGCACGTGATGCATTCAAGGCCGAAAAAACATGTCTTATTTTGCGGCCAATGTGGTGATTTGGAATGGGGGTGGGGTATCAGGAGCACATAATTGGTGTGGGGGGATGGCTCAAAGCTGTGAGCCTGGTACCTTCTGAAAGATTGGTACACTTATCTACAGCAGTATGGCAGTAACAAAAAAGGTGCTTCTTCTTTTGAGGCACTATTGGGTTACATGCTGGTAGTTGACTGCAAATTGCATGAAATGCTACTAAACCTTCAGTGTATCAGCTGGTAGAAGTCATATATAGAAACCATTACAGGTTTGTGTTGGATGGGGGTGGGTGTTGGTCTACTAACATTGTCAGTTTAGCTATTTTTAATAAATGACCTTTAAAGGCCTTAGAATTAGAAATAAAAACATAGCCTGACTAGTACCATCAAAGATAAGTTTTTGTTATGCTGATTGGCAGTGACATATTGTTTCTTTTAAATTAGAAAAAACCTTGAAATTGTTATTTGCCTCCTGGCTGTTTTCATCCAAAAAGGAGCAGGGGCACTGTGCAGGGCTAGTCAATCATAAATCGACCCATCTTCTAAGGATAATCCTCCTTTCTGACACTGAAATTTACAAAATGGACGTAATGTTTTATTCAGTATGACCTGAATTGAGTGACTGAGACCATAAACTCATCAGAATTAAGAGGGTAAGTAGCAGCCAGGTGTTGATCATCAAATGCACTTGATCAGCTGATCATCTATGTGACCACCTCTGAAAAAGCAGAAGTTTTCACAGGACTGTGAAAACTTTCTTTTTCACAGACTTTATGAGTTGAATTTCTACTTGACGTTTGAAATTGTAATTAAAACTGTTTTTTAAATATTAATAAAGCCATAGATGGAATAACTTTTTACAAGATTGGCACACAGTCCAATGAAAATTGTATTTGCTGTTAGGTTATATCGATTAGATGCATATCCTGTTACAGAGCATTTCATGAGCACAGTGTGATGCAACTCCAATATTTAAAGTCATAAAATAAGGATTTAATATATATCTTCCACCTCGAGCAAATACAGCAGTGGCAGCCAAACTTTTTCTGGCAACAGTTGCTTGATACTGTAATTCAGCAGTGAGTTCATCACATACAACTAAGAATTAACAAAATGTGCTCTCTGTTCTTTTACGCTTTAGAAATTATCCATGTGGGCACTGACCATACTCACTGCATAACTCAGTCCAAATAACACCCAAAATTTAATACTCAGTCATTGTCAATTCCTTTCTCTGCCAAATCTATTTACAGCAGGCCCTGCCAGTTTAAATTGGAAGATTACTCTTTAGACTATACAATTTAGAGAATGCACGGCATTTCCATCACCGCGAGGATTTGAAATCAATAAGTCAATAAACCTACATCTTACTATCCGATCCCCTCACTGCTGGGTATGTACAACTTTAAAGAGGCATGCACATACTGCTCAAGCTTATTCACATACACAGATATTTGCATTCCTGTTTTAATATTTCTATTGTTAAAAATTAAAATCTTCAGTTAAGTTTCCATTTTTTGGATTGCAGACCTTTTCTTTTTATTCAGCAGCCTGTATGAAAAATAAGTCAGCACAGAACAAAGAACATGTTTCATAGTGTGGATGGTTATCATATACACTGTGAGGTCTATGACAATGTTTTCAGAAGTGAAACTGTAAGCAGTTAACTGTCACATCATTTATCAAACATTCACCACTGTGAAAACCTGTGTGTCTACAATTTAGATATATTAGTTATCTCCTTGGTCAATTAATACTAGCCATGTTTTATTCATGATGCGGTCTGAACTCTGGCCTGGCTAAAGCTGGCTCAGAGTGAAGATGGAGCATGTTAACTATTTATCGCACATTACAACAAGACATGAGCCCATCCAGGCTTACAGTCCACCGTGGCACACTGCCTCGCTCACCGTCTGCTGCAAAAACCTGCTGACAGGGGTGAAACTCTACACTTCTCCTCTCTTTAACAGATAAGGATCCAGACCTCCTTTAGTCATCACTAAGCTCCCCCGTGTGCCGCAGACCGACAAACAGAGCTTCGACAATTGAACTGGCAAGGGAAATGAGGACAGACGAGCTCTTATCATCGGTTCTATTGCCTTTTGTCTGCTGTCTTTCTGACAATGAAGCGCAGCGGTTCCTCTCTTTTCACTTGCCAAAATGTGTGACTGTACCCAGAACATGGAGATGATCAATTACCCTCGATGTCTCAGTCAGATCGAGCATATTCACAATGCTTTAATAAAATGAGAGCAAGTGCTGTAGTAAGGACTCTGGGATATAGAAGAAGAAAAGAATAAAGAAAAGTTTCAATTTTTCTCCAATTTTGAGAGAAATGTAGAGTTAAAGAACCCTTGTAACAAAGTTAAGTATCTCTAATAACTCAAACTGCCTCACAAAAAGACACAGACTTAATATCACAGGTGCCAGATTGCTGAATTTGACCTTACGTTGGTATTGTTTTATTTATTTATTTTTTGGCATTTAGTGTTTAATAATTATTCAATAAGTTATTGAATAAGTAATATTAACAGTAGGGCCAAAAGCATGTGAACCAATATATCATTTCATAAATTTTTAAATTAAAATCATAGTTTTGTTTGAGCAGTTGCCTCCTCCTAACGTTGTTGCTGAACAACTGAGTCAACTGAGCTAGCTTTTTAGCCAAACTGGTGTGTAACACATTGATTTTTGGTATCAAAATGAAGGGCAAGATTTAAGAGCAGCAGCTAGCTGATTTATAAATGTTCCCTAAATTAAAGAACAAAAAGATTCTCTGTTACTTAATTACTCAAGCTAATATGCGCTTACTAACTGCTACAGTAGCAGGCAGTCAGTAAGCTTGCTAAATAGACTGTATTACTCCACTATATATACATATTTGAATTTTTTTTTTGTAATGCAAAAACCTACTTAGTTTTTTTTTATGTTTTTGTCCGATATATTCTACGTTTTAAAATCTTGTAAATATGCTTTTTTTTTTTTATTAACTAACTCTGTCTGCTAAGACAGGCTAAAACAAGCTAAAATTATTTAAAAGGACTTGGGAAATGAAATATTAAACAAGGCATCATTTAAATAATGAAATGACATTCTATAGTAATGGGTTGAGTTTTTTACATATGCATAATTTATTGGTTTATTTGTACAATTTATTTCAGTAGTTTATTTTTTTTTTTTTGGTAATTATGGACTGCATATATAACAAATTAATTGTGCTGAATGCAATTTGACCTCCATACACAGACTGTAAAAATGATGGTGTTTCAGTCTCCAGTGCTGGGCACTTACTGTACACACATTTTAGTCAGCTCAAAACTGAGGATTTGCTGACAGTTTGCTGAGATCAAGCAGTGTTCCATTGGTTTCTATATCCTAGAAAAACGCATTTGGAGGTTTAAAGGAGTACTTTTAACTTTAATACATTCGAAAGTGTAGATTCCTGCCGCCGTGATAGAATTCTGGATTTGTAAAATCCCTTTATAGCAGACATAGTGCTGCTGTAGCACTGCTGTATTATTACAGCTTACTCCTATAAGCCCCATTTTCCACAGAGGTTAACAACATGTTTTGAGCCAGGATGAATAGCTCTACATTCTGTCCTCAATTCATGCCCATATTTGACTTGTGAAATATGAAAACCAAAACCCATAGGTACTTTGATTTGAATTGAGCTTGTAATATTTTCAAATCTTTCCACCTTATTTTTTTTTCCTCCCATCCCTTATTTATATTTTATAGATGATATAATGGCTTTTTTTGAAAGTCTTTCCAGAGGTCAAAATATTGTTCATCCATTAGTCATAAGTCATGAAACACCAAGCATCTATGATCAGGTCATCCAGAAATTATGCCAGAATCAAAAGGAATAGCTAATACAGTATCGTATCATCTCCACAGACCCAAATGCCTTGTGAAGCTAATTATTTGTAATTAGCAGGATTTTGTTGAAGGCGTAAACAAAGAAAATTTGTGAATTCAGCAAACTCCTTCTCAGCTCCAGCGCTCTAAATCATGCAAACATTTTCCTCTTTGCAGGCTGGACTCAGCCTGGGAGATTTATTGATTCAACTTTGGCTTCAATCATTTTAAACTTTATTTTCAATTAATTTACAGCCAGCATGCAAACTGAAGACCCTAACAAATCAGCACTTACAAAATGATTTTTTGAGAATTATTTGTTTTTTCTTTTTTTTTTCAATTTCAAATAACAGAGTAAAAATTAAAGAAATAAATCACAAATCAGAATTATCAAGCATGTTTTATTTAACCTCATAATAAAGGGCAGCATAATACATCCAGACTAATTTCAAGGTTGGGCCTGACAGTTTTATTAACATTGCACAAGCTGAAATGAAATTATCAGTGAAAAAGCAATGAACTTGTTGTTTTTTATTTCGGTTTGTCAGATGAGGTCAGAATCCTTTCAGATTTTACTTTTTTTTAAATTGTAGAAGCCTGACATTTAAAAGGCGTGAAGTGCTTTTGAGATAATGAGGCTGAAACAGAAGGCATCATGAAACTACCGGTTTTACTGAGTTGCCTGTTTTGCCTTTATGCTGGATTTTTCATTGCTCCATGAGATCTAAGTAGACACTTGTTTTCAAAGAACACTCATTAAATCAAAGTTGTGTGACTGTGAATTGCTCTAAATACAGAATCTGACAGAGTGCCATCTAACTTAGTGGCTTTCTTGAGAGATCTGGTGACTTCAACATTTTTCTTCTTAGGGTCGATCCAACTCTTACCTCCTCTCCCTTAAAGAGAATCAGTATTTTTTTTTTTTTGTAGTGGCTCTGTGAAGTGTGAATGACTCTGCCAGAGGGCTATTCACTGATTTTCTATTGTCTGACTGCTGGAAATCTTTCTCCTTTGTTTTTGATTTCACATTTAATTATATAAATTTTAGTTTTAGCAAAATACATACAATTTACAAATGTCTGTCTTTTTTAGGAGCCTCTTTAATTAAAGCAATTATGCTCCATAGTTGTAACAGTCATAAAATTATTTTTAATTAAGAAGTATCTCTATCATTTTTTCACACTTTACTTACCAATTTAGTCAATTAAGTTTGGCAGGACTTCATTTTAAAAAATTTTTTTAATAAATAGTTATTGTGATGTCACTAATGAGCAGATTATCCACATGGTACCCCATGGTGAATAATTATTAATGCTTTTGTGCCCAGTGAGGCAGTTAGAGACAAAAAGTAGAAAATGGGACATTGTCCTAGTAATGTTTTTTTGTTTCTTTGTTTTCTTTCTTTGTTTTGTTTGTTTTTTGGGAAACTCTTATATTCTTTATTAGGTACACCTTGCTAGTACCAGGGTGAACCCCCTTTTCCCTTCAGAACTGCCTTAATTCTTTGTGGCATAGATTCAACAAGATGCTGGAACATTCTTGAAAGATTTTGGTCCATATTGACATGATAGCGTCACACAGTTGCTGCAGATTTGTCAGTTGCACATCTGTGATGCAAATCTCCCATTCCACCACATCCCAAAGGTGCTCTATTGGATTGAGATCTGGTGACTGTTTAGGCCATTTGAGTGCAGTGAACTCATCGTCATGTTCAGTTTGAGATGATTTGAGTTTTGTGTGTTATCCTGCTGCAACCATCAGAAGATGGGTACACTGGAAAATGTATGTAATGGGGTGGACATAATCAGCAACAATACTCAGGTAGGTTGTGGTGTCTAAACAATGCTCAGTTGGACCAAAGTGTGCAAAGAAAATAACCTCCACCCCAACACCATTACACCACCACCCTGAACCGTTGATACAAGGCAGGATGGATCCATGCCTTCATGTTGTTTACGCCAAATTCTGACTCTACCATCTGAATTTCACAGCAGAAATCAAGACTCATCAAACCAGGTATCATTTTTCCAATCTTCTCCTGTCTAATTTAGATGAGCATGTGTGAAGAATAATGTCAACTTCCCCTTTTTAGCTAACAGTAGTGGCACCTGGAGTGGTCTTCTGTTGCTGTAGCCCATCCCCTGCAAGGTTCAATGTTCATCTGCATATTTTGGCTGTAATGAGTGGTTATTTGAGTTACTGTTGCCTTCCTATCAGTCTGGCCATTCTCTGGCCTCTGGCATCATTAAGGCATTTTCACCCAGAGAACTGCTGCTCACTGGATATTTTCCTCTGTTTTAGACCATTCTCTGTAAACCCTCTGAAATGGTTGTGTGGAGAAAATCCCAGTAGATCAGCAGTTTCTGAAATACTCAGGTCAACCTGTCTGGCATCAACAACCGTGCCACATTCAAAGTCACTTAAATCAACTTTCTTCCCCATTCTGATATCTGCATACCTAAACACATTAAATTACGGCCACGTGATTGGCTGATTAGATATTTGCATTAGTAAGCAGCTAAACAGGTGTACCTAATGAAGCAAGTGTATATTAAAAGGAGGAGACATTGCACTTGAAGAATCTGTAGCACAGTTATGTAACGTTATGATGACAGTTGTCGATCCAGGATTCTCTGAGTGCCTCTCTGACAATGTCTCTGCTCCATTACACACATTTGTATTGGACCACACCTCTGCCAGCTTCTAACTGGTCTTGTTTCATAACAAAGAAAACAACCACAATTTTCTCTTTGCAGTTTTTTTTACTTTGGAAATGTAGTGAAAAAGCTTTTTTTTTTTTTTTGGCAAATAAATTGTTTTGTATCATGTATCACAGATTTAGTTACAAGCAGATTTTCATGTCAATCTGTGTATTTTATGGGGTAGGATTTAAGGTGTGCTATCAGCACAGCCCCGGTACTCAGAGGATAAATCCTAATAACTTTAGTGACCCCCCTGACTTTTCCTCTAGTGCAGGTCAAGGTTTTGATTTATCCTTTGAAATATGTCAAAATCTATTATTGGGTGGATTGCAGATGGCATTTGGTATAAGGTCGATAAGGAGACTTTAAGAATGGCATTGTACCTTTTAATAGTATGAAGGCCATGGAGTCAAATCCCCATGGGGTTTATTTTATATCGTTTACCCCAATTTGGTCCCATTATGTGTTTAATTTTACTTTTAAGTGTAAAAAAAAACACTTCTCATTTTAAGCGTGACTGGCTGTGATGTGCTTTCAGAATTTTAATATATGTTTATTAACCTAGATGTATTGTGTTAGCTTTGTTAATTATCCATTCTGCTCCAACAGTCAAACCCCAGTACGTGTGGCAGTATCTAGCTACAAACTGTCATTTCTGTTCCGTATTTTTGAATTGAATATTACACAGTCCACTAAAACTTTATTTATTTTTTTTTTTTTTTTAGCTTGCTACA
>VUQS01049812.1:0-21075 GCA_015108495.1 Heterochromis multidens | reverse complement strand
AAAAGTCTGCTTTAAAAAAAAAAAAAAAAAGCATTAGGATTCAGACAACTAAAAAAAAAACTGCTTAAAAAAAAGTATTTCACTATTTTACATGACCTAGTTTCAAGTTTGCAACTTGAAAGTACATGCCTGCAATTTTCAGGACAAGGAGCTCATAAAATCAGTAACAGATTAAATGTAAATACTGTAAGAAGTTTGTAATCAAGGATTGAGTAATTACCACAGACTGTGTACAGCCAGTTCCAAGCCTAGAGGTGTTACTCTACGTGTATTTCCCCTGAGGCAGGTCCTTCCATATTGAGGTTTCTCATGTGATGTCATGCGCACATTGCTCAAGAGTTGTCCGCCATATTGGCCATGATACAACCACTGGTGGCAGTGGTGCCTAGAGGTTGCTGGCTGTCAGTGAGTGAAATCAGTTGCAATGAAGCTCCTGCACCAAAAACCTCCTAACGATTGCTTTGGTTGCTAGCAGATTGTAAGGGTTGCCTGTAGTTTTTCATGTTTGTCTGCAAATACTTGCTAACTATTATTTGAGCAGTAGTAGCACTTTTAAAAAGTACGACGCAAACCAGTACTGGAGAAGGTTTGCCTTCAAAGTAAAAGTTGTCATTAACAAAGTATGCTGTACAATCATTCCACCTTGGAAAAAGAACAGGTCAAAGAAATCATTAAAAGCCCAAAATTAGTTCTCCGTCTAATATTGTAGGGTCTTTTAATAATAATAATAATAATAATAATAATATGAAGTGCCTTGAGATGGCTTGTTGTCAATTCGTACTATCATACGAATATACATAAAACATTAATTGCAATACATGTCCAGTTAGCACAGGGTACATAAAGTAACTAACATTAACCAGTGAGCAGACTAGTCATGTTTCCCGAGAGCTAGTGTTTGCTTTAGTCTGGTTAGTGGGGTGGGGAAAAAAAACCTCCTGATATGGAAGAGCCTGGTACAAACTTTAAGCTGCAAATATGTGCTTCAGTGGACAACAGCACTCACTGTTTATCTTAAGGCTATTTGCATGCAGTTTACCTTAAAGTCCTAATGCATTGGCTTCAACCTCAGGAGATACTAATCTGAGTGATGTTGGCCTGAATGAAGCAAAAACTTCTGTTCTCTTATCTGTCAGTTCATTTGTCCCATGAAACAGATCTCTGAATAGATTCTGCAAACTAATCTTAAAGAAATAAAGCTTTCAGTGTGTAATGTTGTTATATCTTGATCCCAAAAAGTTGAATCTGTTCATCCGGACGTAGCGTTTTTTAGTGGGAGAAGCGTTTCGTCACCTCCTGGTAACTTCTTCAGTCTCAGCTGACTGCAGGCTTCCCCAACCTTATAAACAGTACATTGCATAATGACCGAAACCAGCACCACTGACTAACAATGGGCCATTTGGTCAGTTTCATGATCAAATGCTACGTCCAGATGAACAGATTCAACGTGAACAGATTCAACTTTTTGGGATTCTTTTACCTGGATTATTGAGCATGCATCAAGAGATTATATCTCAATCATTGATCTCAAGGACCTGCCTCAGGGGAAATGTGCAATGTAAGCAGTTGCAGATACTTAACAAGTGTAAGGATAAACTGTGCAGTTCTTAATTAATTTCCTTACCCTTAAAATAAAATTGACAATAATGAATATCCAGTTCAGGTTTCTAAATCCCCCCTCTGTATTTAAAAAGAGGATAGAAATCCAGCTTAAAATGAATCTGTTTTATCACTGCAGTCGTTTTTTTTCTACCTGTTTTACATACAAAAAAAAAAAAAATTAACCTCAAGCTTCAAGATTTTTCTTTGGTCATGGCCTAAATTTAAACAGGTCTGGATCAGATCTTAAAATTGCATTGGACTCAACAATGGTGGGCTTGCCTCGAGCCAAGAAGCAAGAAGTCTCATTAAATTTCACAAAATAAGCCCCAAACACTCAACCACGAACACTGCATTCCTCCTGCACAACAAGATGTTCTGCCAACAGCTAAAATTGGAAATGCACATTGGACATGGGTGAGTAAGATAAAGCTTGTGTCTGTAGAATTAAAACTTTTCCAGTCTCACCTCTTGACACAAACTGGCCCTAATCTACCCGATGGACTTAAATATCCACACAGCGGGATGTGTGCTCTCTGACACTTGTGAAGTTAAGTACAGAGATCAGAAACTGCAGCCAGCTGTTCTCAAATGTCACCTGTCTCCTGCTGAGGATTTAGCTCCTGTGACTGGCTGAAACACAGAATTAGACGTATTACAGTTTAACATCCCAGCCTTCATGTTCTCCAAGATATAATTAGTGCAAAATTTCTAAAAGCCACACATGCATATACCCTGCCCCTTCCATTCGTCTACCCCATCACCATCTCTGACTAATTTATTAATGATAAATGTACTTCATCTAAACTCTGACAGGATGATTAATGTGAGTCAGACTATGAGTATGTTTCACGCACGGAAGATTTGAGCGGGTGTTATTTTTTTCTGTCAATATGACTAAATGACAGATCCCCCTTGTATCAACAAACATAGCGGTTTACCTCCACTAACCTTTGTTAGCAAGATATAAGGCTGTCCAGGGGATTTGTGGTGCTCATTACTATTCAAACCCAGCAGCTCCTGTTCCTTCCCTTCATGTCTGTGCATGTTAGGCAGAGTCAGATGTGCAATTTGCTTGGCTGGAAGCCATATTTTGTTTGCCCTTGAATGTGCATTTTCTAATGTCAATTATTTTTAACTTCAAAAGAAGCCACAATCCAAGTTCATTTTCTGCTACGTCAGCAGTAGCGGGGTGCACACTTTTTTCTGCACAAGTAGGTGGCTTGTCAGTGGTCCACACTATTTAGGGGCACAGACGAAAATGTGAGGACAGTTATTGTTTTTCAAGCAATATGGAACACGCATCACTTATTCGTAATTTTACAAACCATACAGCTCGATTCACTTGGGACTTACTAAAGGACGGGGAGGCATTGTGCTGATTGTGCAGTGCTGATGTAAATCCAGTGCTGAACCTGACTGTGAAAACTCGGTCTAGTCAAATGCATCATTATTGAATAATGAGGATGCATTCGCTCTGCTTGCTCCATAGGCGCCTTCAGTAACATGACAAGTAGCCACAGTTGCTACACTAATGTTGCACTTTAAGTTGAAGTTAGAAGACGGCTGAGCTGTTACTTACAGTATTTAGCTCTTACTAAAGTTCTGCCTTATAACTGATTTTTTTTTTATATCTTGCATTCTAACTCAGCTTGTCATGTGTGACTATTCCAGTGTCTGTTCTGGGGAAAGTAGATGAAAGCAGTGACATTATCATTAAATTTCTTTATTTGGGAGAATAATTATTGATGGATAGTATATAATATTGGATTATCATTTCTACTTTCACAAACAGGAAGGTGTACTGTGAAGCAAGTGACATAGCCAGGCTTTCTTTGTGTTAACTGGCTTGACAAGACCTGATGGGCTGGAGCCTATCCTAGCTATCATAGGGTGAAAGACAGGTTACACCCTGGACAGATCAGCGGCCCATCACAGACAGTGTTTATCATCTTTCTCTATTATCCCAGATTTTCTGTTTCAGGCTTCTGCTTATTCCACATAAATTTGAACCCATCAACTGCCACCTACTTCAGTCAGAGGAACAGGTTATGGAGAGTTGTGAAAAATATTAAAAATTATTCAGGCAAAACGCAGGTGCGGCAAATAAGGCAAGAGAGCAAGGCTCCAGAAAACTGTTAATCTTGTGAGTTGATGGGTGAATATATTTATTTTACCCCTCAGTGCGCTCTCAGTGCTGCAGTTTATTTCAAATGTGACAGCTGCACATTAAAGCACTTAAACTTGGTACATTTAAACATAATACTTAAGAAGTACATTGAGGTCTGACACTGTGGCATGATGACGTCAATGTGGAAATCACTTCAGTTTTTGGCCTGATTAAAGCGAAATAATTTTCTAAATTGAATATTCTCTGTAAGTGACTAATAGCTTATTACAAGTTAACTATTAGCTACAGTAACTATCGATTAGCTGTGTCTCTGAAAACTCTGACTTACAGATGTTACAGGCTTAACATACAAAGCTAACCCATTAATGTTGTTTTGCTGTATACTCTTCTTTTTGGCATTTTTCTGGTAATGCTTATATAATATTTTTTTAAAAATAGCAATTGAGCATTGATTGTAGAGTCAAAACATGGGTTGGCAGGTGTTAATACTGCAATATTATCAGTACGCAAAGATGTAGTCGTGAAGGTGTGTAGTTGCCATCATTGTGGATGTCATGGTTGCATTGCAAGCTTTGATAACACTGCTACACTGCCTTAACAGTGAGGTTTGCTATCAAAACTGGGAGTTCCAGCTGTTTAGCTCACCAATAGCCTGTGTGTTTTAGCTCTTAATACTATCTAGAGTTTGAGCATTAAAGTTGATCTCTCTTTTGGGGATCTAAACCACTGCTGCATGTCATTAAATTTATCTTCTCTCTCCCATAGTTTGTGCTTTGTCCTGTCTCTCTGTGCTCTTCTTTTTCTTTTCCCCTCACCACCAACCGATTGCGTCAGATGGCTTCCCCTTCCTGAGTCTGGTTCTGCTGGAAGTTTCTTCCCATTAAAAGGGAAGTTTTTCTTCTCACCATCGCCTAGCGTCTGGTCATAGGGGATCATTTGATTGCTGGGGTTTTCTCTCTAATATTGTAGAGTCTTTACCTAACAGTATACAGTATTAAGTGCCTTGAGGCTATTGTTGTTGCAATTTGGTGCTATATAAGCTAAATATCATTAAATTGAATTAGATAAGCTTTCCCATATTTTCAAAAAGAGTACTTTTTTTAAACTTTAATTTCCTTCCCTTTTTCACACTGCTGGTCAGTACAATGTTGCTTGGAATCTTGTGAAGCAGTTTTGAATGGGACTAATTTCAATTCAATTCAATTTTATTTATATATCTCCAAATCACAACAACAGTCGCCTTAAAGAGCTTTATATTGTAAGGTAAAGACCCTACAATAATACAGAGAAAACTCCAACAATCAGACGACCCTCTATGAGCAAGCATTTGGCGACAGTGGGAAGGAAAAACTCCCTTTTAACAGGAAGAAACCTCCAGCAGAACCAGGCTCAGGGAGGGGTAGCCATCTGCAGCCACTGGTTGGGGGTGAGGGGAGGAAGACAGGACAATATGATATGGTGATATGGTACTATGAGGTCTTTAAGATAGGATGGATCTGATTAAGACCTTGTATGTGAAGAGAAGGACTTTAAATTTGATTCTGGATTTAACAGAGAGCCAGTGCACTGTTCTTGCCCCATTGTGACTTGGCCATGCAACATACTCAAGACAAGACTTACATACTGATGAGACAGTTACAAAGAAAAATATCAGGTCTTCAGTCTCTCAGTCTTTTTTTACAGCTTTTTAAGCATGCAAAAATATGCATGTATGTGGCAGTTTAACAGAAATCCTTAAAGTTTTTCAAAGAAAAATACCACAGTGAGAAAATGAAACATGTCTCAAAAAGTTTCTAACTCTTTGGGGAACCTGTACTGTGTCAGCGTGGAAAATTGATTCTGGAAACACCCACTAATAACTGAAACATCAGAAAATCTGATCACTGACACAATGTTTTGATTAGCTTTTCACATTCTGCGTGCTGATTGCAGTTACATCAGTGCAAAAAAAAGAAAGAAAAAGAAAAAAGAAAGTTAAAGAAATCTGAGTATTTAAAGTTGGGCAGTGCAGCTCTGCGTGTCTAAGATGATGTTGTGTTACCAGAAAATTACCTCAATAAAACAGCAGGGGAAAATGTTGCCTGTCATCTCTATACTTGGCATAAATGAAAATGCTGGCGCATGAGGTGATAACTTGTTAATAATGCTCATTGGGCATTGTTAGGCAGTGGGTTTTTCCGTTGTTCAAAACCAATTAGACATGATTTAGGAATGGTTGTTTTCTTTAAACTGTGGGAAGCTATCAGAAAAACAACAACTGTACATTTTGCACATTTGCACAAAGAAGCATTTGATTACAGGACTGATATTTAGAGGCAGAAATGGACAATTGCAACAATTAAATGTTCCGCTGTGTCAAACTTCAGAAATGACTGGATTTTTCTTTATGTCTGCAGGTTTCAAATATACAAGGGTCATAGACTGTAGCCTGTGCACTAAAAGGGGGTAGGGGTGGGGGGTTCATAACAGAATGTATTATTTTAGAATGTTTTTCCCAGTGAAGGCCAGACGCATTGTGAATATAAGTTGGTATTTTATATACTCAGAGGGCACACTTCCTGGGGGGAGAAACATATGACAGTGTTTTGTTTTGAAATGAAAAAGTTCCAGTGAATGGGAAAAAAATAAATAAAATACCCTGACGTACATAGAGGATGGCGAATATATCACATTTCTGATGAAATGACCTTTTCTTTGATGGTTGCCTTGGCTGTGAGATTCCATTATCAAACGTATGTCCTTCAAAGTAGGACTGGAAGAGAGGGTCTTTGGATGTCTTGCAATTCTCAAGAAAATGAATTAGGTCACTTAATCACTTAATGTTCAACTTGCCTTTTATACATATCCTGTAAGATGAATTTAAACCTTTGCCCTGATTATACAGGTTAAGAATAGTCTGGCATTTATGTAGCACTTTTCTAATCCTATTGATCAAAGCACTTCATGCAGTTTAGGATTCCAAACTGAAAAAGCTTTTAGGTACTAACTGTATCTTTTGCTGTGCTGTTCGAAGTAGCTCAATAATACAAACTGGTTTAGCAGTTTTGCATTTAAGGAAGACCTATAAAGAAATTACAAAGTAAACATAATTATCTGCTCCATTTTCAATCACTAAATCATTTAGGAGACCTGATGGACTTTTTATAATAACTAAGAACCAAAGTACTTTATCATCAACTTTAATATAGTGCATGTATTAGTCTCCACTGGGCATTGGTCGCAAACAATATATTAGTGCCTTGCAATAGTAACAATGACAGTGAACCTTGCATTACCGAGGGTAGAGAGCCTCAATATACGAGATAAGTTCACACAATTCCTGCATTTATGATGTGATGCAACCTGGCCAGAAAAAAAAGGCTTTTCCCAAAACAATTTAGTCCTTCAGAAAGGGTCAGTTTAATTTATTTCATCCATTATCTGTAATGACTTATTTATTTTATTGTATGCAAAACCATGGAGGGCCAACAGGAAGTCAGCCAGCTTGGCTGGTTCATGTTCCAGACCTTCAGTCAGCTCAGGGGGAGAGGAATTCTTATGTACATGTTAATGATCTGTCCCAAAAATATATAAACCTGCAGAGGATTTTCCACATGCACAGTACAGTGCATCTGGATTAATTCAAAGTCTTAAGAGATTCAGAAGGAATCAACTGAGTTTGTAGCTCTTTTTTTTCTCCTACATTATTTCATCTTGTCAGTGAGAGTGAGGAGAATTTTAGGAACAAACTGTACAAAACCTGATAAATGTTACCTGTTACATACTACCTACTGTTAAGCAAGCAAACTGCTTACTGTTTAAGCTTTGACAGAGTTATTTTATTAACACTGAGCTGAATAAAACTTTAATTTACAGATCTGTAATTCCTAAATCATTTTCCCAGAAAGGTTTTATGAATAACAGAAAAACAAAGTGCCCCAATTAAATAACTGCAATTACAACCAGTATGACCTGGAGAGACTTTTGATCAGTGGAATGGAAAGCTGAAAGTGAAATAAAGTGCAAGCAAACTATTCAACAACATGTACAGGAATATTTGTAATAATAATTGGATTAATGTGCATTAGTGTAATTAGGCTGGAATATTGAAAGTAGCATATCTAATAACTGAGTGAGGAATTTATTACTGTTGTCAACAACCATGCCATGTTGACTTTATCAACAGATCGCTATTGTGTTTTTATTTAAGTCAAATGCTTTTCTCTATGAAACTTCTCTGAAGTTGTCTGTGATCTAATCTTCTATCTGTAGTCTAAAGCATTATTTAATAAATCAATACACCAGCCTCTAGCTGTTTAGGCAATATTTACAACAACAGGGCTGGAGTGGAGCCCATTTTCAGTGCAGGAGTTTAATGCTTAAGACCAACCCACATTATACCAAGTGGAGGAAATTAGGGAAATTATGAAATTGTTTAGTTCTTACTTTTCTGTAGTTTTTATTACTGGCATCAGTCTCCTTGGTCTCACTAAGGTTTCAGTCAGTGATCATGGAGGAAATATATGCATTCTCCAACCGGTTGGCTCTAGGTGAAATCAGTCGTAAAGAGGGTGCTGCACCAAAAAAAACACCTTCTCAGATTGTAGCAGTCCCTTGTAGTTTTAATGGAAGATGCCAACTTGTCTGCAAACACTTGCAAACTATACTGATTAGTGGGTAGTTAAACTTGAAAAAGCGTAACACAAACCGGAACCAGAGAATGCTCGCCAAATTAAAGTTGTGCCTTACCAAGAACCAAAAAACTTAACAAAAGGCACAGCTTTTATTTTGAAGACAAGTGGTCTCCGTTTCTGTTACTGCACTGAGAATAGTTGGCAACTGTTTGCAGGCAAGTTGGCTTCTTCCATGCAAACAATGGGCAAATATGGGAATCTGCTAGTGACCAAAGCAATCACAAGGAAGTTTTTGGTGCTGCACCCTCTTTGTGACCAGTTTCACCTAGCAACTGTTAGCAATCTCCAGCAACCACTTGCCAACCAGTTGTGTAATACTCATTTTTCCATAGCAACTGGTGGCTGCCAGACGGTCAATGACAGGTCTCTAGGCCTGTGTGACTGGGCCCTTACATCTGTTTGTGGCTCTGTGATCCACTGTGGTGTCACTGCTCTGTCTGCCCCCTTACTCTTTGCCTTCTCTCAGCATCAGACTGCATTAAATACTATTGAAAAATCAGAAGGCTGTAGCAGAGGCATTATAAGATAGTCATATAATCAGAGCAACTATTGATTCAACAAGTCCATTATTTAAATATTTAATATGAATATATTTTAACATTCAGCACACAGTTTGTCTATGTAATATTTCTGTACATATAAAACTTATTTGACTAGATATCATTTAATGGATCTTTGTTCCTTTGAATCTCAAAACATCTGAACATCTGGATCTCGTGCCGAATCCATTCATCACTGCATTAACTATAATTTATATGTATTGTTTATGCTGGCATCCTGCCTGTCCTCTCAGCAGTCCTATCCTCCTTATGACTAATGTCTTTGCCATCATCACTCTCAGCAGAATATTGTGAAGTTTGTTCCTCAAAGGCAATAAAACTATTTGCAGTAATGAGGTAAGTATTTTACTTCTTCAAATGACTTTTGAGGCAAATATTGCATGATACTGAGCTACTCGATAACAAGCTATTTGACTTTAAGGGGCATTTTTCTTGATAACAGGTTGACATTGTTGTATTCAATAAGAACTTATCGTCATCTCCCGCTAGTTGCTGTGTGCCCATTTTGTCCTCTGAAAAAATTCTGGGATGCAACAGCTTTACAGATTTTGAGTGGGGTGAGGGGGTATGTTGCCATCCAGAGGCTGTGGTGTCACAGCTGTACAAAGTGGAACATGTAGCCTCCTTTTAGAGCAGATTAACAGAAGTGACTGTTAAATCAAATTAGCCTAATTTGCTTATGATCAAATCACCGGTCGAACACTTAAGCAGCCCAAAACGCCAAATGGGCACTGTACTACATCTGACTCAAACACTCTCTTCACACTAAATGCTGTTTCTGAAACATGAATCAGGCCACAGGAATGCACAAATAAGGAGAAGAGCTAAACAAACAAGAGCAGAACCAAAGGGATTATCACAACCTGACACAGCAGTCCAACAAAATGAAAATATCACTGCAAATATTTTCTTCCAGTTTCATCCTGTGCCAATTCATAAATACCAGAAAAAAAGCCTTATAATAATCTGTGCTATAAACCTGTGTAATCCATCACTAAAGGTCTTTCATGTTTAAAAGGATAATAGGGTATATCACCCATAATATCCCTCCTTAATTAGGCGACCACGCAAAAATATATTTCACACTGATGATTCGTCTGCTGCCAAAACATGTGTTTGTATGGCTTTGAATGTGAGCGTCAGCATAACACTTTAATGAAAGCATTCTAATTACTTACAAAGAGTAAAGGTTTAAAAAAAAACAAAAAACAACAACAACAAATCTTTTCTTTGGCAGCATCTCTTATGAGCACTTGCTAGCCACTATTTTATTTTTAACTTGGCTTTTTGTCACTCTGGCACAGAAACACATTCTTGGTGTGAAACAAAAACAAAAACAACCCGCGGTAAGCGGTGAATAATGTGAAATTCAAAGTCGCGAATTGGACTGCGTGCTCTAAGATCTCTGGGATTAAAGTAGATCGGCCTGTCAGGCTTGAATCATCGAAACAGCAACAAAGAAGAACAGCCTCCCTTTAAACACCGAGTTCCACAGTGTAATAGCAACAATAACCGCAGACAAGACAATGTTTCATCTATTTTTTCGTGTCTGTCTTTTCACCTTCGGGCTGTCAGTGTAACCATTTTTCTGACCTCCAGATTATTATTCTTGAGTCCAGGGCTGGCTGGGAAACTCTAGGAGGGGAGAACTGAGAGAGAAATGCTTCCCCTTCTCCCCAAGCAGACAGCCTTGATGTGCCGTGAGCGAGACACGATCCCAGAATTACTCCACTTGAACTGCTCAGAAAACTTTGGGTAGTACTTGGCAGCTCTTAGTTGAGTCAAAATATAGCAGGTTCAGATTTTATTCATCCTTTAAAGAAAAACCCACACAAGTGAAAGTGCACACAAAACCACATGCTCATGCTCATGCTCACACATGCACACACACTAACTGACTTAAATGGAATCTTTAATGGACTTTAAGGGTCATCAGTGGCTGGCTGCACGAGATAGCATCTGTGCTGCAGCTATGACACCACTGGGACGACTGGGGCGGCAGTGGAATCAGACTGGTCTAATCTTCCCACAGGACTGACGCTATCGGCAGGCTCATCTCTGCTGAGAATGAGATCCCTCTCTCGACCTTCACCAGATCTTTATCGCGCCTGCACAAAAAAATGAGTGTGTGTTAGAGCTTGTGGATTGGCAGCTCTGAGTGAGTCAGTGAATGTAGGACTGCAGTGCCTGTGTGAGCTCTGGAGACTTTTCGAAAATCTGTCAAAGGCTTTTTCAGTTTGAATGAATTTGTGTGGGGGCGCCTGTACAGTCCAATTCGAACGCTGTAGCTGCCCTCTGCACTTTAATTGCCTGATTTTTCCAATCACCACATAAAGCTTTGAAGCCCAGAGGAACACAAAAAAAGAGGAATAATAGAACACTGGTCCAACACTTACGCAGGCATTTTTGTTTTAAGTGGAAGTTATCAGATAAATATGCCTCAAAACTAACACAGTGTAGTATCTTTAACTGAAAGAGTACAGTGGGGGAAATAATTATTTAAAACCCTGCTGAATTTGTAAGTTTGCTCATTTACAAAGAAATAAACAGTCTCTAATTCCATGGTAGTTTCATTTTAATGGAGAGAGGCAGAATATCAACTAAAAATCCAGAAAAAATACATCACATAAAAATTATAAATTAATTTGCATGTCATTGAGTGAAATAAATATTTGATCCCAAGCAAAACATGACTAATTACTTGGTGGAGACAGCCTTGTTGTCAAGCACAGCGGTAAGATGTTTCTTGTAGTTGGTCACCAAGTTTGCACACTGATCCACCACCTTTCTTATGATCATCCTCACCCCATGAGGCAAGATCTTGCATGGAGCTCCAGACTGAGGGAGATTGATGGTTATTTTTATGTTTCTTCCATTTCTGAATAATTGCACCAACAGTTGTCACCTTCTCACCAAGCTTCGTGCTGTTGGTCTTGCAGCCCATTCCAGCCTTGTGCAGGTCTACAATCTTGTCCCTGATGTTCTTTGACAGCTCTTTGGTCTTGCCCATGGTGGTGGAGAGGTTGGAATGGAAGAAGTTGGTTCTGTGGACAGGTGTGCTTTATACACATAATGGGTTGAGATCAGGAGTATCTGTAATTGATTGATTGATTGTAATCTGTGTGCCACATGGGCACACAGCCAATCTGTGCAATGACATGCAAATCAAATTATAACTTTTATGTAATGTGTTTTTTCTGTATTTTTGGTTGATATTCTGTCTCTCTCCATTAAAATGAAACTACCATAAAAATTTGAGACTGTTCAGTTCTTTGTAAGTCGGCAAACTTACAAATTCATCATGGGATCAAATAATTATTTCTCCCATTGTATGTTTCAGTCTTTGCAATAAAATGTTGTGATCAGTGATGTTAAATGCAGCACAGTGATCAAAGTATAGAGATGAATCCATTCTTTGAAGCTAGGAGATCTACTGGTGACTTTAACCAGTGCTGTTTGTGTGCTGTGACGTACTCTAAATCTTAATCGAAACTCTTTAAAACAAAACACATCCTTGTACAACTTTTTACAAAACTTATTTCAACGAAACCTTTCAAAGATTTAAAAAAGAGAAGATGAATGGCTAAAATTAGGGGGGTGGGGGGTTTAAAGGAATTTTACAGGCTTTCTTTATTGCTTTGGCATATTTCTCACAATATTTTTGCATTTTTACACCAAGCGTGCTGCCAAAAGAGTTTGAAATGAAATAAAAGAAAGTTATAAAAGAGCTACTAGAAATGGTTCCACTCAGGGGCGCATGTCAAAGACAGAAGAGTACCATAGTTCTTGGCTAGGAACATGTATTTCACCATAAATAACTTCAAAAAGGCTGTAACTCACACAAACCTTTAATTCATGTGGTGTGTTGTTACTGAGAAAAAGTTATGTATTACACGTTGTTACTTAAAAAAAAAAAACATTACATTACTTAATTGCTCCCTGCAGAATGTAATTTGTGACACTACATTACTTACATTTTACTCCATAACTCTGAAATGCAATGCAGCACAGGGGAAAAACCTCCATGTGTGCAACATCCATCCTGTGCAACCTATATGCATCTTCCCATATTAATTTGCCCAAATGTCTCATTTGCAAATGTTAATAAACAATGAGAAATGCTCTTTCTGCTTTACACAAGTAGCAAACTGTTTTGTCACACTGTTCTGACAACTTCGAAATAGAAAGACTGTATTGCAGCAACCTTAAAAGTCTGTGGCATTTATGCTGTAATAAAGATAAATTGGCAATATTTAATATGGAATTTTAAATGGTTACCTGCTTTCTTTTTATGCTAATTTAAACTAAACTGTCACCACCACCAGCTTCAAATGTAGCATAGAGGCTCCATTCACATCCATTGTGTTAAGGTTGCAGGGAATGAATCAAAGTCCATGGCTGCTGTGGTCAGCGAGTGGAACAGTGTGTCTTTTGTAAAGCGGTCAAACCAACACTTAGAATGACTCCAACTGAATATTAGAACACAAGTTGATTGTGGTTGAAATGTGTTTCTCATTTGATATGTCATAAAATATTAACAGGGATTTCCAGAATAACTTCAACAATCTTGGAAGGCTTTTTTTTTTAACATCTCAGATATGTGTAGCTTTTGTAACATGCTCAAATATGTGAAAGCTAAAGAATTATGCAAGAATACAAAAAAAGAGGGAGTTCTAAACATAAACCACTCCCCGGGGATGCGGTGTGAACCACAGAAACACTGTGTGAATGCAATAGTATAGGGCCACAGCTCTTAATCTTTGAATTCAGGTGTTTTCAGTCCCGTTGCCACAGGTGTATAAAATCAAGCACCTTATCGTGCAGTCTGCCTTTACAAACATTAGCTGTAAGTGGTGTTATTGCAAAGTGGAAGGATTTAGGAACCACGATGCTGGCGATCCACGTAAAGTTAGAGTGGGGTCGATGAGTGCTGAGGTGCATAGTGCGTAAACGTCACCAAAGCTCTGCTGACTCAATAACTGCAGAGGTCCAAACCTCCTCTGGCATTAACATCAGCACAAAAACTGTCTGCCGAGCCGTTGCCCAGTACTTTAGTGTATCATAGATGGACACCATCAGCCACCATGATGTCACCAGCTGGTTTGTGAAGCCCAATTGTCAAGCCTCAGGTTGAGTGTTTTCTCCACTGTCATTTTGCTGTTCTGTAACTGGAGGGGTGAATCTGACTCTGAAATTTAAGGACAGTGCACACTGACTGGCAAACGACTTTGAATGACAAGTCATAAACCAGTGAGCACACCCTGGTTTATTCTCTGTTAAAACTCTAAAAAGTAGTGATATGTTCTCCAGGAAGTTTTGGGGAAGTGGCGATGTAAAAACGAAAATGAAAAAGAGACAAAGAGGCAGAATCAGGGCATTATAGAGTTTTTATTAGTAATTAAACTTGATTGCCAAGTTGCTATCATGACCAAAAATAAACATGGCATGAAAAGTAGCAATTGCTGCATCTAATCTACAGTATGGTGTGAATATAGCCACATGGGTTGGAGTTAAGTATGGGGGATGTAACCAGGTTGGGCCCATTTCTTAGAAATCCCTCCATACTGAACACTTTTTAAGTAGAGCCACTGCTATTTACTACTGTGACAAACAGTATCATCTGATTAGGGAAAATCTTGTGGGAAGAGGAGCATGGCCGTAACTGAAAGGAATCAACCTCTGGAGTCACTCCAGAGATGGATCAGCTAAAGGAAGTTTTAGAAACTATTTTTTTCCATTAAGAGATATAGCAAAATCAAACATTTGGCATTGTATCTTCACAAATTCGAAACTGAAATAATAAAAACTGGGATACATGGTCTTGATGTCCTCAAGAAAATATCACAAACCAGTCTTGTTACAGAGATTTATTTCATGAATGTTATGGAAGGATTTTCCTGACATGGTGGAGGTATGTAGTCTCTGACTGCTCATGTTAATATTCTGGTCAGAACGGCACATATTGCCGTAGTAAATAATGGCCATTACCCCGTTTCACCTGTCTTTGCTTTTCAAAACTCTAGATACAAGAAGATGAAAACGCAGAGATCATTTTCTTAAATAAAATATTAACAAGCTTTCTGAATAGCAAGTCTCACACTTTGAGCACCATGAAGCCTAAAATGAGAAAGCAAGAGCTGGCAGAAAGCAAATTTAATCAGATATACACATGCCAAGTATGTACTATTCCAATAACAATATCTATCTACTCACTCAATATGACACTCAGTATAACACCATCTGCTTTTTTATTTTATATTACCTTAAAAAAAAACCTAAATGGATTTTTGTTGCTCACATCAGTCACAAGCTATAGTACACCAAAACTGTCAGCTGTCATATAAATCAGCCATGCAGGACCAGTGATGACATTGTAATGAGTGGAATTAGTGAGTGGAACCGCAATGCAGTTATGAAAACTGAATGAGGCCTTTTCCACAATTGACAACAGGTGGCTGCACATTTTTTTGCTTTGATGTGTAAAATAAACAGGCAGACAGACAGATAGATAGATAGATAGATAGATAGATAGATAGATAGATAGATAGATAGATAGATAGATAGATAGAGAGCAGCTGCAGCTGGTGAAGAGGGAAATTGAAAAGTGTTAATCAGCAGCTCAACTGTTTAATTGTAGAAGTGAATGGAAAATCCAATTTGTGTTTTTGCTATTGTCTCACAAACCACAGTTGAGTCTGTTTTATGCACCTGCAATGGTTGATTAAATTGTGCTTAGAACCTGAAACAAGCCCAAACAACATAAAAACAAACCAGCCCTTTTAGAGGATACACGATTTATGTGCCTGACACGAAATTAAATTGTGTTTGCTATATTGTTACAGTTTAATTTTACGAACGATTTGCTATAATTCCACTTTGCCTGAGCCAGACCTGGTAATGTTTTCCTTTTTAGAACAGGCATTCAGTAGTTTAACTCTTCCGTAACGCTCACATGAAAAAAACTGAGAAATGGCATGAAAACTCTGGCATGATTCATTTGTAGCAGGATTTGGGAGAAAAAAATTGGATTTTGTCTCAAAATCATGCACTGTATCCTATTCTTTATGTTTGGAATTATAAATCAGAATTCATTTTCGGGGGGGGGGGGAACAGTGGGCTCTCCTGTTGCTGTGGGATGATCTGTCCTCTACACTGAACACAAAGAGCTTATAAGATCACATGACTCAGCTCTGTCGCCTTTTATCACAGTGAGCTGCAGCAAAATCCATTATCTACCTTCTTCAACACCATCTATGACAGAATGGGAAGTCGAAGTAAGAAGAGGCCGAGAGGACTTAGAGGAAGATTGATTTTGATGGAAAGTCTCCCGTACTGTGGCTGCATGTCACAGGTCTATTTCCTGATTCTTAGACAGTCTCCACACAGCTACTGTTAAGCTACATGATGTGCATTTATTAACGATGCACTCTAAATGATTCACAAATACATGAGCAATATTCAGCCAAATGCAGCAAGTCTGTTGCAATCCACATATCAAAGTGGCCTAGCTTCTTTGCTATCTCTAAAAAGTAGTCATTCCCACTGGGAGTGAGTTGTGCTTCAGTTTGGAAGAACCACGGGCAACATATAAAATCGACAGAGGGGAAAAAAAATGAGAGACCAAAAAAGAAAAAGATGGAATACATGTTTTTAGCTAGTAGCTAGCAACATGGCTCCAAGGAATGTTGCCTTTCAGTAGGGCTGTCTAGCAGTTGCCCATCCACTTCAGCCTAGACTGAAATATCTCAACTACTGGGTGGACTGAGATAAAACTTTGTGCACTTATGATACCAGAGGATAAAGACAACATGCATTGGATCTCACCTAATTAACTTGATGAATTCTTGAGGAATTCGTATTTACTTCCATTAGTATCAGTGGCTCTCTGTTCTAAGGAATGTTGCTCTTTCAGTTGGTCCACCATTTTTATGATCCCCCAGGACGACTACAATAGGCATTTGAGATCACCCGATATTAAAAACTTTAGCACCATGAGGAGAATAACTTACTTGGGTTTTTCTTGTTTATTTTTGTCCTGGCAGCTATTGACATTTATGTCACATTACGATGAATAACGATATCAATCAGGTCAAAATTTTACATTTTACCCAAATACCTCAAATTAATCATCAGCTTAATTTTTTTTAAAAGAAGGACTGTGACCCAGTTCGTGCAGATAGCCCAGATTACATTAACATAGCTCACTCTTCTCACTTCACATATTAAACATACCCTCTCAATTTTGTGTTCTACTTAAAGCTTCTGTCACACAGAGACTGGTTGACAAACCCCTGGTAACCTCTGGTCACTAGGGAAAAATGTATATCCCTTAATCAGTTGGTGAGTGGTTTCTGGAGGTTGCTGGCTGTGAAATCAAGGGTTCTTCACCAAAAACCTCTATGTGATTGCTTTGGTCACTAATAGATTGCTGCAGTTGCTTTTAGTTTACATGGAAGACGCTGACTTGTCTGCAGACACTCACTAGCTAACCACCGAGTGGTAGTGAAAGTACGATACAGACAGGAAACAGAGAGCATTCGCCTTCAGAGTAAAAGTTGTACTTTACCACTGAAACCAACACGTTTCAAAACATGCAACTTTTATAAGGCGTGTTCTGAAGGCAAACAGTCTCTGTTTCCAGTATGTGTCGCACTCTTCACAGTTTTACTACTGCACAGCACCATACACCTCTTTGCAACCAATTTCACCTAGCAACTGCCAGCAACCTCTCACCAACCAGTTGGGGGATACACGTTTTTTCACTAGTGATCGGTGGGTACCAGAGGGGTCACTGACTGGTCTCTATGCCTGTGTGAATGGGGCTTTAGCAATCAACTCCACAGCACAGGGAGTACTCTTTTTTTTCCTACCAACCAGTGGTTACAAGGCATTCACCAAAGAGGTCTCTATGCGTGTGTAACTGGGCATAAGCTGCAAAGTTTCCCATATCCAAATCTGACAAGTCTATGCTGCCCTACATTAGTGGTTGGTTTTTGAACCCCTCCACCACCCCATCATCCACCTATAAGCTCTAAGCTCTAACTTTACTTTACAGCCATTTTTGACTGAAGTTCTAATTATCAAATGTTAGCATGCTTCAATGATCCCATTTTATCTTTAAACTTCTAGCTGGTGTCATTAAGGTGTCCTAACAGACCTTGAACAGGTAACTCATATCCAGAGAGACAAACAAATGATTCAACACACGCATTTCCACACCTCCACAAACCCCACCAAGCTAGACCCCTGCAGACCAGCAGACTGAAACATAGACAGCTCTTGCTGTGAAGAGGCCAAGCTGCTAGCATGAGACACATATGTTTCAATGTCCAACTGCTCCCACTGCAATCTGCATTTCTGTTTAGCCAGTGTCTGGGTTTGAGCTACACTTTGACTAAACTTTCACTTTTGAACCCAATTTAACTCAATTTTATAATTTAGACATCTTTAGACCTCTAATCTACAGAAAATTGCTCATGTAAATGGACCTTTTTTCAATTTTTACCTTTCAAATAAATCTCAAACTCATTCAGACATCTGGCAAAGTAGTCTCTTCAGTGTCTTTTCACTGTTTTTGTTGGGTGGGATATGATCATATCATCTCAGTCATTTCATGTATTAGGGCTACGTATCTATATTTGGTCCAAAACAGACAACCATCAATGGTGTCTGAACACAGGACTGAAAATGGACTGAACACAGCTCAATTTTGACGACTTTTTTGGATTAAATAAAGGATATGACTGGGTGACCAGCAGAGGAAACAATGTCAGTGGACGTCTGGTGGTTGGAGTCAGGGTGGGGGTTTCTGTCAAAAGTAAGAAACTGTTTCAGATGACCCATCAGTGACAAATCTGTGAATTTGGTTTCACTTTCACTGAATCAGTGTGTTGCCTGAAATGTAAATATGTTTCAGCACATTATACACATAGCCTTGTTTCCTGCCTCTCATGCAACACCTGTACAAGAGGCAGGAGTCCTAATAAGGCTCATTTAATCTGGACCTCCTGATGACTCTCTTTTCCTGCTTTTCTACATAAAGTACTGGGGAGGAACACAATATGAAGAATGGAGGGATATTGCAGAAGCAGTCTTGAGAATAATGCATTGAGAACACATATCTGTAACACATACAGTAGTGAGGACCTGATATTTTTCTGAACAGCCTGTAGCTGTTTTCCTTGCACTCCATCTTGGTCTTGCAGTAATTCCACTGCAACTTGTTCCTTCCACAGAACAGCATCACTGGCGGCAAAGGAATGAAGTAAATTATGATCTATTTTTACATACATATTTTATTATTGGTGCTGTTTTGCGCTTTAACTGGCATTAGACTTCCAATAATGCATGATGAATTTTGCCAAGAACTTCTACTCCAATGAGGCATGGCTTCCACAAACATACTGCCCTAAGAAGTGGGATATTTTTTCTGGCAGTTGTGTTTGCATGGAGAGGTTGCATCAAACTGTGTGATACTGTCGTGCTGTGCCTTTACTAAGCAGGCAGCTGTGTGTTGTAACTGTAGCTGGGAAAATGTTTAATAAATTTCAGCAAAAAGTCTGTCTGGATTTCTGAACACTCGCTATCTCAGGGACCCAATTCTCACCAATTATGATAATCAGGCTGCACTTAGACATATTGGATACAAGAAATAAATAGCAAAAAAGAAATCTGGCATTCTTATCTAGTTGATATTTTACTGAACTTAAAAAAAAAAAACAAACTCGGAAGACATATCCACATAACCTTGCAGTCAAATGTACACACAGACACAAACACAGCTATCACCCCTAAAGCAAGAGGTGTGTGCTGTTATCACTTTCAGGAGGATAAACAATGTTAGTGAGAATACTAATCTTGGTGTACCAGCTCAAAGCGTCTCCTCCATTGCCGGGGTATAAATAGCATAATTAGCCACGGGAGGAAACACAAATGCCACTTATCTCACTAACCGCTGCACCGCGCTCCAGATTCCTCATGCGCATTTCTTCCTCCGATCCATCCTCCTGCGCCTTCCGTCACACTCGGTATCTGAGACTGAACGGAAATGCGGGGATGTTAGGTCTGGAACGCGGGGAGAAGACAGGGGGGAAGAAATGACAATTTATACTCAGTTAATATTCTGTTTCATCTTCAGGTTTTGGAGGCCGGGACGCTCGGGCCTGAAGGGAGAAGGAAAAGTGAGGAGGAGTGAAGGTGAGGTGTCATGCCGGTGTGCTTTACCAGACCAGGAAAAGCAGCACACATATATCACTCCCTCCCTTACTCTCATGCAAAACAGCAGAAGGTGGCAGGGGAAGTCCAGCGAGTCCTCTCTCAGAGGTCATCGAGCCAGATGTTGTCCACTGGGGCAGAGAGGAGCAGTGGGACATTCAGTACACTAAGCCAGTACTTAGAAAGCAGTGGAGTGAGCAGTTACATACTGCTCAAATAAAGAAAAAGAGACAAAGCCAAGTTCTACAAGGACACATGAGCGTAATAGTTGCAGTCAGACCCAGTCTTTAATAACATGTATGGTCAGCATTTTATCAGAAAGTCATATATTGTATATTTATAGTAAGAGTCTGTGGCAGAGTCTACTATTCCCTCCCTGCATTCAATCTGCATTTACATGTAGCAGGAATTCACTAGAGATGAAATTTTACTTTATAACATCATCCTCATTGTTTACTGTGCTTTATTACAGCTACACAATCAGAGATGTATTAGGGCTGTTAGGGCTAACCTAACGTTTCCTACTGTGGCTGCTTCACATTAAAAACATTCAACTGGCTGAACACCAGGTGGCCAATAATTAACAGACTTTCTTTATTAAAAATTGTGGCACTGTGTTGTAAACCGCATGATTGGCCTTTTTACTTTCACTACACACTGCTGCTGCCCTTTACAAAATGCAGTGTACATACTACTTCATCATAACATTAACCCCGACAGTTCATCTGTTTGTGCACGCTCTGTGGCTAAAGCTTGTTTTGCATACCGTATTTTCCGGACTACAAGGCGCACCTGAATATTAGCCGCACAAGCTAAAATTAGGGGAAAATCCGGTTTTGTTCATACATTAGCCGCACCTGACTAAAAGCCGCAGGTGCTTTAATGCGCTAATTCGTAC
>VUQS01049809.1:1996-16040 GCA_015108495.1 Heterochromis multidens | reverse complement strand
CCAGTTTCACGGAACTTAGCAAGCAGTTTGCTGACTGTAGCATGAGAGATGGGTGGTCTCGTAGGGTGTCTTGCATTGAAATCTGCTGCAATGACCCGGTTACTGCGTTCACCAGATATCAACACGATTTCGATCCGCTCCTCACGTGTTAACCTCTTCGACATGTCAATGGCTGTGAACAAAGAGCAACTTGTAAATAACTCATGAAAGAATAAAGTTACGTTGAAACCAAGCACACCATTGTTTTTCTTGTGACATTACCAATAAGTTTGATGTGTCACATGGCCCTCTTCCTATTGAAAAAACAAAAGTTGTATCCAAGATGGCCGACTTCTAAATGGCCACCATGGTCACCACCCATCTTGGGGAGTTTGCCCCCTCACATATACTAATGTGCCACAAACAGGACTTTAATATCACCAACCATTCCCATGTTATTACGGTGTATCCATATAAATGGCCCACCCTGTATATGAAGACGTCAGAAAAGAGACATTTTTTTTGTGTTTCCTTAGGTGTAACAGTGGGTGAAAAACAAAAGCGAGACTTTTCTTAAGAATGTGACTTTCAGATACTGTTCATCTGCTGTAGATAGTTATTTAGACCTGCCACTTCTTTCTTTTGTCCTCTCAAATTCTTTAAGGGCACATTGCACACCATGCCAAGATATGCCAATTTTTTGGCTAATTGTTGCTTTCAAATCACCTTGTTGATGCAAAAATACAATTTTATGCCTTTTGATCTGTTATCGTTGGCACTTTTTGTTGATTCAACTAAAGGAATGGGAACAAATTGTGTTTTTGAGAAGGTGCAAGTAACAAAGTGCCGAAAGATAGAATTTAAAATTAGTTTTAATTCTAGACACAACACTAGTTCATCATTGGAGTTAAACACTTTTTTTTTTATGCTTGAATGATTCCTAGAGATGAGGACAGAGTTATTAGCACCCCTGTGACAATAAGTTTCCTGTGACCATTAGTTTGCTCTAAATTAGGAGGTAGCTTTGTCAAGCTAAGTGTGTCCAGTGTTGGATGGTTTTTTTGGTTGAGCCGTTTTAATGCAGATTTTCTCAGCAACATTATCTCAGGATGGTGGTACATGGGATAAATCCTCTTGTTCATAGTATTCCCAGAGTATTTTCATTTATTTAATAAAATACCAACATTTGGTGTCCCTGTATCGATACAATATTGCCATGCAGAATATTGCGATACTATTCTGTATCGATTCCCCCCCATCCCTGTAAACTGGAAGAATTAAGGATGATTAGGACATGAGGTTGAAGGGGCAGTATATTATAAAGAATTTATTTTCATCAAATGAATGTAATTGAAAACTTTTCTGTGTATATGTGTGTGTGTGTGTGTGTGTGCATGCTAATCCCTAGTCATCAAATCAAATCAAATCAAATCAAAATTGCATGTTCCCATCAGTTTAGTATAGGGTGGGACAAGTCTTCACTGGTGTGATGTCACCCCTGTTATATCCCGTCGACCCTGTTTCTCCTCTGTCCACCCTGTTACCTGTGTTTTTACCATATTTGCAATTTTTGGGAAAAATGGCCTTAAATTATTGCAAGGATGTAAAGAAGTGTGTGCTCTCCAGCTCGATAAGGCTAGCTCTTAGGTTTGAATAAAGCTTAAATTAACTTGTTCTGTTTATTGAAATCTGAACAGCTTTAATATTCTAACACCATGACCTGTCATGTTATTATTCCAGGCCAACAACAAACCTGAGCTGGAGGCCACCATGTTTTTGGATTGGATGCGCCTGGAGCCTCAGTCCATGGTATGGCTACCTGTCCTGCACCGTGTCGCTGCTGCAGAGACTGCCAAACACCAGGCCAAGTGCAACATTTGCAAGGAATGTCCAATCATAGGCTTCAGGTCAGTAGATTTATACCGTTGCTGCAGTACTGCAGTCTGTTTTACAATACAAATGTACCTTAAAGAATTCTCAGAGTATTAAAGATTTTTTGTTGCAGCTTACCGGGCAAAATTTTCACTTTGAGTCCACTTTTTAAGCAGCACTTTTTTATTGTCATATCCAAGATGTAATAGCTGTTACAATATGCAAATTAAGACCATTGACTCTCAGTCATGGCATCCTAGTCTCAGTGAATATAAAGTCCAGTACCTCCTCAGACTGGTTGTGTTGACAAATTTGAACAAATTGAGAAATACTAAAACTAAAACGATTAAGTTCATTTTCATTTAAGCCAAATTAAAAAATGAATGAGGATTATGCTCATTTGTGATACATCACTGAACCTTTTAAGGAGGTTCTATTTCAGCAGCCGGTTGACCATAAATGCTCCCTTTTATTATATTTTGCATTTCACCACATGGGGACAGCTGTGGCTGAGGAGGTAGAGCAAATTGTCCTCATTTCGAAATGTCTTTGAGCAAGATACTGAACCCAAAATTTTTCCTAATGCAGTGTGTGTATGTACTGTATGTGTGAGATTGATGAAGTGCTTAAAGTGTATGGCCTTTCTTATCATTGTGTAGCAACCCCTCTTCTTTTAACAGTTTGTAAACATCTGGGAACTGAGGAGACCAGTTGCTAGATTTTTGGGAGAGGAGTGTTGTTTTTGTCTGATATTGGATTCTACCTGCTAAACAGTCACAGGTTTTCTCTGCCATGTTTTTAGTTTCATGATAAACCAAATGTTTTCAGTTGTGGGTCCTGAACTCAGAAGTAACAAAGTACAAGTACTGTGTTACGTAGAATTTTCAGGTAACTGTACTTGAGTAATTATTTTTCTGGCAACTTTTTACTTTTACTCCCTACACTTTTACAAATATCTCTACTTTCTACTCCTTACGTTTTCAAAACAGTTTTGTTAGTTTCGTTACTTTAGGTTTAATGCATCTGAGGTTCAAATTTTATTCACTGTGCGCCTTCAATCATCAAACTGATTTGAGCCTAAATGGAGGGAATAATAACACATAAAAGACAGCCCTGTTGGTGTATCCATCACCGAGGCTTATCGCATACAAAGATATGAAAGAGGCAAAAACATATAATTTGTACATCATCCAGAACTGCATTTTTGGTGCAGATGTCCATAAGTTGTGGTCATGGCACTTCAGCATCTAGCTAGCACTACAGAAGAGTAAAGGGAATAATGTTTTTAAGTGGTAGTTAATTTTAAATCCAATGTTTCTAACAGCTTAACAAATATCCACAAACACAAACTGTTTCTGTGCAGTTTGACACAATGTGTCTGCTAGCTAAAGGTACAGCTGCTGTATTTTCCAGGGAGAGAAAAAAATGTGAGATAATGTCACTCAGAGATGGAGAAAGATGTAAGAAAGACAGGACAGGAGAGCAAGAAGAGAGGTTATATTTAAAGGTATTGATATTTGATAAAGTGCAAATTTAAAGCTTACATGTAATGTCCTTATTTTTAAATTAAATATTGGATCTGTATATGATGTGAAGTTGTGTTTTTTCATATTGTGAAATGTCCTAAAAAACAAACTTTGTATTATTCAAATACAAGGTAGTGTAGTGCAGAAGAAAAAGCACTGTGTTGGACTGATGCACAGTGACTGTGGTGTTCATGGTTATAGTTAGGTTACATCGAAGGTACCAGAGATCAATTTGAATTTAGGCTGATGATGCTTAGATTCATTCACTGATTTCCAACCTTTATACCAACGGTGTACTGTCTAGTATAAAGACAGTATAAACAGTATGTCAGTGTAGGGAATGGAAATCAGCCAAGATAGCTTGTGAGACATCTGCTTTCATCTTGTTGAATTCAGTTGTGTAAATCCACAAGGAGAAGTAAACCTCACAGCAGCAGCAGCAGCAGCAGCACTGGTCAGCTGATCACAGCCTGCACACTAAGAAAATCTACTGGAGCTCTAAACAGAAATCATTGTGAGCTGTGATTCTTTTCTCCATGCTGAGACACTATCACCGATCTTAGGGTTCCCCAACCTGCCGAATCCCACTTTAACCCCTGACTATACTCATTTTTCTGTTTAGGTGTGGAGGCAAAGTAAAAACAAAGTCTGTATTCTTATGTCTCTTATTATTTTATTATTATGTTAATATAGCATGAGGCTCAGTTAGCTTTGCACAAAAATAGGTGGTAGAAATGTCTGGGAGCTGGTTCCACAGAAGAGGGGCATGAAAGCTGAAGGCTCTGCCTCCCATTCTACTTTTAAATATCCTAGGAACCACAAGTAAGCCAGCAGTCTGAGAGCGAAGTGCTCTATTGGGGTTATATGGTACTATGAGGTCTTTAAGATAAGATGGGGCCTGATTATTCAAGACCTTGTATGTGAGGAGAAGGATTTTAAATTTGATTCTGGATTTAACAGGGAGCCAATTGAAAAACATTGTTCTGAAATTGTTTTACAATTTGTTTTTTGCAGATAGGTGAACCTCTGCTCCTCTTTACTTATAAGAAACTCTGCCTCTATAAGATATGCTTTCTTAACCCAATCATGTTACTGACCTGTTTCCAATTAACCTAATTAGTTGCAAAATTTTCATCCAGCAGTTTCCTTTTTAGTGCCACTTTTCCAGCCTTTTGTTGCTCCATCCCAACTTTTTCAGAATTGGGTTTGTATTTTTTTTTTCAGCTCACTTTGGCCTTGGCACAAACACAAGTGACAGGTGCCAAGTATTTCTAAGAAAAACTTAATGTACCCTCAATTTTAATTGCATTTTAACATGAAAAAATTTAAATTAACTTAAACTTCTTAGTTGCTTCTTCTCTCACTAGCTCCTACTAGCATTATTTATTCTGAGGAAATATATATATGTAGTTCATATTGTAAGAATTTTAAGAAAGTGAAAGTTTTAATATGTTATTAAGATTAGAACATTATCTGGCATATGTTAGATTTCACTGTCACCTCAACTTTCTCATAGAAAATTAGAAATTGTGACAGCTGCCTAAGGCTGTTTTAGCAGGTGACTGTCCAGGGGACTATCCTGTGTAACATCAACTGCTGCTGTTCTTCACTGTCAAGTTCCCTTAACTGCCTGATAAATTTTAAATACTTTTAAATCTACTGGTTTTCTCTCAGCAGGTATTTATGTGTAGTGGTAATGGAGTGTAGGAAGCCCTTCTCAGACATGGGATTTGTAACATTCTCAACGGCCTCATTAATGTAAAAAAGTAACTCTTTGTCATTCAATTCATTTCAATTTTATTTATAAAGCGCCAAATCACAACAAAAGTCGCCTCAAGGCGCTTTATATTGTAAAGTAAAAACCCTACAATAATACAGAAAACCCCAACAATCAGATGATCCCCTATGAGCAAGCACTTGGCGACAGTGGAAAGGAAAAAATCCCTTTTAACAGGAAGAAACCTACGGCAGAGGAAGAAACCTCCAGCAAGCCTACTTTTACGCTATTGCTTTTTACAGCTTCATTCAGGCATACCTTTGTCAGTAATATAGCACGTGACATTATGCATCCTTTACATCACTGACTATAAAACAAGTTGCAACCAAATTTTCATCATAATGAGCTGTCCTCAGATTTGAACAAACTGCATCTCCCATCTCCTCAAGTTTTCAACCGACATTCTGTTACAAGATAACAAAATGAAAAGACAACACATCTTTGTATCCTCTCTTCGACATGAGCCAACCAACTAAATTAAATGAGGTATGCAGTAAGACATCAACAGATCAGAAAAACATAAGAGGTAGTTACCTGGGTAGCTAGGATGACAAAAGATGGGCGTGGCTACCCAGTAAATGAGTGAATCATCCTCCTTTAAAGCAGGCTAGAAGGCTCGTTCACAACTGAACTTACATCCATTTTGTTCTGATTCATGACTGTTATTCTTTTGTGGAGTAGGCAATTCATTTTTGACAGTTTTGTTGTTTGTTTAATCATTTTTTGTTTCACCAAGCTTACTACGTTGGCTAACTAACATTACCTGAGTTAAATTATCTCTTCACCCTCAGGTATAATATGATCACTTCTGTCTCCTAAATAGACAAGATGGTGACGGCCAGATTCATCACTTAAAAATAGTAGTGCACAAACCAATGGCAACTCATTTATATAGCATACAGAAACAGGATGTTGAGATATAGAGGCAATTAACAGAAGGTCTTTTCAGCTTCACAGTAAATGTGATTTTGTTTATCTGTTCCATGCAGCTAATTTCTGTATTTTGCTCTGGTTCTGTTGTTCTGGAAAGCTGTTTTGTGTGACTCCTCATTTACCCAAATCTCTGAAAAACAGTAAGCAACACTAGCTGAAACTGTAGCGCCATCACAGGCACATTAATGGAAAGTGAACTAGGCTAAAATAAACATGGCATTTTCTTTTAGGGCTAGAATACAAAAAGGATTTTTTTTCATGAGGTTTAAATGCCCTTTGCTTGGGTGGGGGGGAAAAAAAACATGCATTAGCTTCACCCTTTTGATCACTGAGATTGCTCTCTGTCACTAGAGTCGATGTCTAGCTGTGAAAAATCTTGTGTGCTTATTTGTCTCTTTATTCTAATTCCACTGCAGCAGCTGGACAGTTAAACAGCTCATCTGTACATATATATGATTGATAGTGTCATTAAACCTTATATAAATTTTCTGTGTTAAAGCACCACAGAAATGGGCTATAGTTTCTGTGGTACTTATACATCACTTCACAAATTTTGGCAATATACCGTGCATACCACTATAATTATTGTATCTGACTTAATGTGGTACTTCACTACACATTCATGTCGTATTGTACCAGGTGCTTTAGTTGTACATTCCTGTAGCACTCAGAGGTTTGTATTGCTCACAAAAATGTAGTCTGTTACTGTTAAAAAATGTCAAATTTACAGCAGGAATGACTTGTTTCCTATGTCACTACTGAGAAGTTATAAGAGAGTTATAATTTTAGTAATGCTAGAAATGCACAAGAATGTAATGTATGCTGAAGAAAGTCACTAAATCAATCCAAAAAGAGTCCATAAATTATTACAGATGTAATTAAACAGGGCTTGAATAGATAATCTTTTTTAAAGTACACTTTAAGTGTACTGATGGTACTGAGGTTTAAAATGCTGTAGTGTCCCTGCTTCAAGTCTGGCTGTGGAACTTCATTGCATGCAGTTCCGTCTCTTTATCACTGTTTTCGGTCAACTCTGCTGGCTACTTTTTTTTTTTTTTTTTAAAGGTTAAGACCTATAAAGCATGGTGTTTATGCTTTGTTTGTTGGTGGCTAACCCTGACCTTCATCACAAGAGCGATGATAAATTTAAACGAGGAGTCCCATGGGCTGAAAGAATTCTAACTACTGTCACCTTGGAGACAACAGAGCCATAAATTACCTCCTTTTATTGATCCTATCTTGTTCGTCTCTCCATTTGCGTTTTCATCTTCTCTTTCTTTCACTTACACATTTTTTTCCCTCTCCTTTTGCTTTTTCTCCAGATATCGGAGCCTGAAACATTTCAACTATGACATTTGTCAAAGCTGCTTCTTCTCTGGCCGTGTCGCAAAGGGACACAAGATGCAGTACCCCATGGTTGAGTACTGCACCCCGGTATGAGAATATGTGTGTGTTTTTTTTTTATATATATAAACTTAGCAAAAACGTAAGGACATTTGTGTTTGGTCAATTATGTCTTTGTTGTAACAATGCTTTTTGGCAGTAAATCGTATACTGTTGGAAAGCCTGTTTATTTCCCCCTAAATGGTGCCACATTTGTAAGGAAAATGCATTTGTTGGTTGAGCAGCAGAGTTGAGTATGTGGGTTGCACGCATGAAAAACTTGCCAAATCTTCTCTGTCAAAGTCAAACAGCTTATTCTGCTATTGACTCTTATTTTGAGCTTCTGGTGAGCATGGGCCCTGATACAGCAGTCAGTGGTGTCTGCTCCAAGCATGACATGTTTGACTGATCTGGATAGGGCCTATGCCATAGGGCAACTTCAAGCTGTGTTCCACAAAACCAAGTTGCAGCATTCTTTTGGAGTGAGCCCTAGTACCATCTCCAAATTGAGGACCAAGTTCCATATAACAGGGGATGTCAGAGGCAGGCTGTGAAGTGGGCATCACAAGAAGACTGTTTCCTCACCCTGTCAGCACTTAGGAACCGTAGGCAGTCTTCTACAGATTTGCATTCAAGGTTGGCAGGATGATATGGCCAACGGCTCTCTACCCAGACAATCCGGAACAGACTGCACACAGCCAATCTAATAGAGCTGCCAGGAGCCCTGCTATGACTGCCCTTCACTGTGAGGCCCATTTGTGCTGGTGATGAGATTCTGCAACCAGTGGCAATCCCATATCTCCACAGTCTAGGACAGAACTCTATCCTTCAAGATGACAACTCTCACACTCAGAGTGGGGTTTATCAGAGACTACCTCCAGAATTTGGGAGTGGAGAGGATGGAATGGCCTGCCTGCAGTCCTTACCTCCACCCCATTGAACACTAGTGGGATCAGCTTGGGTAGGCTGTTCGTTCCAGAGTGATCAACACAACCACATTGACTGACTTGTGACAAATGCTGGTTGTAGAATGGGATGCCATCCCACAGCAGTGTGTGAAAAAGCTGGTGACCAGCATGAGGAGTTGGTGCCAGGTTGTTGTGATTATGTATGGTTCTTCCATATGCTACTGAGACCCCTGTTTGTTAAATAAATAAACAGTTAAATTGCCAAAATGTCTTGTTTCTTTAGACTTCAATCAGCCAATCAAATAAACGACACCAAATAAGAGTGAATAGCAGAATAAGCTGTTTGACTTTGGCTTTGATTTAAGGGGAGATAAACTGAAGTATTTTTACAACAAAGAAATATTAAACCAAACACAAATTTACTTACTTTTTCTGCTGTGTGTGTGTGTGTGTGTGTATATATATATATGTATATATATGTGTGTATATATATATGTGTGTATATATATAAAAAAATAAATAAATAAATGAAAGCTTAAATTGTGGGTGTCTCTCTGTCTCTGTAGTTAACAACACCATCTTTGTGTCCTATCTCTCTCCAGACTACATCAGGAGAGGATGTCCGGGACTTTGCCAAGGTGCTGAAGAACAAATTCAGGACTAAGCGCTACTTTGCCAAACACCCACGGATGGGCTACCTGCCTGTCCAGACCATCCTGGAGGGAGACAACATGGAAACGTGAGGCTTCCAAGCACACAAACACACACACACACAAAGCAGGAAGGAAACTGTAATTTATCATGCAACAAAACTCCTACTAATGTGACTTGAATTAGAGGACAAAAATATTTAAATACTTTCATGTTTTGGATTACAAAGACATTTTTAATTTAGGCCTACACTTAAAAACCTAAAAACCAAATCCTAGTTTGATAGCACAGAGTTTTGGTTCTGATAGTATGTATTTCTCTATGTCAAGTGTGTGATTGATGTGACCTATTGTTAAAACTAAGAAAGTAATTAAAGACTGTTCAAGTCAAAGTAAAGTCTGAATAACATTTTATTCAGAATCATAATTTTAGCTTGAATGTTTTTGTTTTTTTTCCTTCTTTTCATTGGTTCTGACTAAAAAGACTTGCTGTATGCAAACCAAACACTGGAGACAAGTAAAAATAAATAAGTTTATTTTCCACAACTACACTTTAAATTGTAGGCCGTCAGATCAGAATGAAAATGATCGGCATTACCACTGTGTATGACTGTGTGGTTAGGTGAGATCTCCTGACCCGGTGACCTCATCCCAGTAGTTGCCTGATTTATTCTAAATCAGCTACATCAACATCTGGGAAATCCACTAACAAATGAAGCACAGCACAATAGGTGTTGTGACTGCAGATTGTCAGCTGCTAAAAAAAAATGTCTTAACGTGCCAAAAATATGCTCGCTGGATGCAATTGCTAGCTGTAAACCCTACATACACTATGTAAAAGATACTCATAGCGACTGTGGCATTACCCACAGGTTTGTGAAGTCTCACTTTGTAGCCTCAGTTTTAGCTTTTTGGTCACCATCTTGCTGTGTCTTAGAGGCAGGATGAGTTATCCACCATCTGTACAGCTGTTATAAGGAGGGAAATTTATTATGGATCATTTCATGAAAAATCAGTGCTTTGTACCTGACCATCTGAGAATCAGCTGATTTTTCTTTTTAGTTAAAAATCTTTAGCATATCTTATGGAACCATTTAAAATACTACTTTCACTCAATAAAGTTATTTTGACACTAGAAGATGATCCTGATATCAAAATGTAGGTGAAAATGATACTTTTCATATGCATGCATATGATATAACTTGTTTTGACTAGCTAACTATCCCACATCTTGATATGACCCTTGAAAGTTTGCCCAAAAAACACTTTTTTATGTTTTTTTCCATAGAATTATCAGAAAACATATCAAATACTTGGGGTACCAATGCTTGATTCTGTTATTCTATATAATAGACTTTAAACTGATGCAGTTTGAAGCTATGATTTATTCATTGATATTGATGCTCATAGTTGGTCATAAAAACCCTACTTGACTCTCAAAGACAAAAATCACTCAAATTCAAGTTCATGCACATTAAGGGTTGATATGTCACATTTTAGGGGTGTTTTATTATCTATATTTCTATTAATTTTCTTAATGACATTTTTAGTGTTTTATTGAAATCTGGTCAACCAAATATTTCTTTATCAAATGTGTTTGTGTGTTGTTTGTTTTTGTGTGTGTGTGAGTGCCATTGCATGCACTGACACACTATAAAACCAAGTTCTCTTTATCATCTCTGTCTTATACCACCCACCTGCATCACTCCCTTGATGCTTTCCATATTTCAGCTCCAATCATACCTTGCTGTGTATTGTCCTCCCACTTCCTGTGTCATCATCTCACATTTTTTTGTCTTGCAGTCCTGTCACACTGATCAACTTCTGGCCCGTAGACCATGCGTGAGTACCTGGCTCATACACAAACACATGCACATGCACGCACACGTGCACAGTATACTTTGTCAGTCTCATGTTTAGTTATTCTTCTTACATAGACATGTAATCATCCCAGATTTTCTTTATTCTTTTCCTTTTTTTTTAATCACACAAACGCACACATTCACACATGCATTCACACTTACTACATACTACAGTGAAAAATATATGCAGGGCTTCAAACTACGCCCATTTTATTGTGCGTATCTCCAAACAGTGGCAAACCAAATAGTGAGAGGTCAGAAATGATAATGGAATTTCACACTGCCTATAAAAATAGCCAAAGAAGAGCTTTTAACTTGCTGTAAGGCTCATCTAGGTTGTGGAAAAAAATGGATTTGTCATAACAAAACCCTTCATTACTGTTTCAAACCATCTGCATAGTGGTTTAAGAATCTCCAGGAAACTGATAAAAAAGGTAATACTTAATATTCCTTAAGCACAAAAATGTAGTGAAAGGTGTTTGTACATAAAATGTTCTTGTGCACCTAAATGAAAGAAGTTGAAAAACTAAATATATATATATATATAAACTATATATATCTGTATTTCATAACAAGTCCTTCAAGTATGTAGTGTTGCTGTAATTTAATATTTTTGCCCTATAACTTGTTGTTTCAAAGTAACAATTAAGACATAAAATGGCCAGAGCAAACTTTATTTAGTTTTGCTGGAGTTTTTGGTTAATTGCCAGTGAAACACAGCTGTGATAATCTCTAACCCTAAAGAAGAAAGAACTTTTTCGAAAGAACCTCAGAGGAGGTTCATGAATATAGTGTAGGAGGACATGCAGAGGGTTGGTGTGACAGAGGAGGATGCTATGGATAGGATGAGATGGAGCCAGATGATCCACTGTGGCGACTCCTAAAGGGAGCAACCAAAAGAAGATTTGTAGTAAACTATGGGAAGTAGCCGTAGGGGTCGGGTGCAGTGCGTGTTAGGCAGCAGCCAAGGGCGGAGACCCTGGGGGACCAATCCCAGACTGAGGCTGGTGATTGGGACATGGAACGTCACCTCTCTGGTAGGGAAGGAGCCTGAGCTAGCATGTGAGGTTGAGAGGTGTAGACTAGATATAGTCTGGCTCACCTCAAAGCATGGCTTGGACTCTGGAGCCAGTGTCCTAGAGAGGGGCTGGACTCTGTTCCATTGTGGAGTTGCCCTTGGTGAGAGGCGGCAGGCTGGGGTGGGTATCCTGGTATCCCCTCGGCTTGCTGCCTGTATGTTGGAGTTTTTCCCGGTGGACAGGAGGGTTGGTTCCCTGCACCTTCGGGTCGGGGAATGGGTCCTGACTGTCATCTGCGCTTATGCGCTGAACGGCAGTTCAGAGTACCCGGCCTTCTTGGAGTCCCTGACTGGGGTACTTGAGGGTCCTCCACCTGTAGACTCTGTCGTCCTACTGGGAGACTTCAATGCTCATGTGGGCAACGACAGTGAGACCTGGAGTGGTGTGGCTGGGAGGAACGGCCTGCCTGATCTGAACCCAAGCAGTGTTCTGTTACTGGACTTCTGTGCAAACCACAGTTTGTCCATAACGAACGCCATGTTCGAACATAAGGGTGTCCATAAGTGCATGTGGTACCCGTGGCATCCGCACCTAAACGTAGAGTGAGGGTGTGCTGGAAACGCCCGGCAGAGGCCCCGGTCCGCGAGATCTTCAAGTCCCACCTCCGGCAGAGATTCGACAGCATTCCGAGGGAGGCTGGGGACATTGAGTCAGAAATGTTCAGCACCTCCATTGCTGAGGCTGCTGCACTGAGCTGCGGCTGCAAGGTGGTTGGTGCCTGTCATGGTGGTAACCCCCAAACCAGATGGACACCGGAGGTGAAGGGAGCAATCAAGCTGAAGGAGGAGTCCTGTCGGGCTTGCTTAGCCTGTGGGACTTCAGAAGCAGCTGATGGGTACCGGCAGACAAAGCAGAACGTGGCTCGGGCAGTGGCTGAAGCAAAAACTCGGGTGTGGGAGGAGTACGGTGAGGCCGTGGAAAATGACTTTCGGACTGCCTCGAAGCGATTCTGGCAAACCGACAATGTATTAGGAACAAAAGAGTGCTGGATGATGGAAATGAAAGTTGTTAACCTACAGAGGGCTGAATTGAAAGACACCTTGACACCTTCCTCTTTTTTTGAGCAGTGAATTTTTGCCAGTATCAAGCTCTATTAGAGATGTTAAGTTTTTGTTCTGGTGCCTGGTTTGAAGTGAAAGCAAATTAATTCCAAGTGGAGTGCAAGATATAAGATGGAAGCTTATTTACAGAACATTTCACGCTGGCACACATCTGCTCCTCTTGCTGTCGCTCCCTTCATTGCTCCCCTGTGGATTCATGCAGCTTCTGCATGCGTGTGTGTGTATGTGTGCGTGCGTGAGTTTGAATTAATGAGTTGGGTTCATGAGCTCTGTCTCTTTCTTTCTGCTTTTTTCTGACAGGCCCGGATCGTCCCCTCAGCTCTCACATGACGACACGCACACGCGGATCGAGCATTATGCCAACCGGTAACATGTCTGCATTTAGCAGAACACAACAACAGTGTTGTAAACAGAACATGTTCAAGAAATCTTCCCCTTGTTCCACTTTTCTTGCGTTGCCCACCACTGTCCTTACACTATGAACATTGTACAGTGCTGTGAAAAAACTATTTGCCCCCTTACTGTTTTTTTTTTCCTGCATATTTGTCACATGTTTAAAAATTTTACTATTAAAGATAACCCAATTAAATACAAAATGCAGTTTTTGAATTATGATTTCATTTATTAAAGGAAAAAAGCTGTTCAAACCATCCTGGCCCTATGTGAAAAAGTAATTGCCCCCTAAACCTAATAACTGGTTGTGACAACCTTGGCAGTAGGAACTGTAATTAAGCATTTGCAATAACTGGCAATTCAGCCACGTTGGAGGGTTTTTGAGCACGAACGGCCTGTTTAACCCTTTAATACTTAACCTGTCGCCGGCGACAGGCTCGTGCAAGGTGTTTTAAACTCCCATAACGCTTGCGTTTCATTGATATTAGAGTCATTACGGTAATCCCAGGCAGGGCGTCACAGCCAAATTTCAGCAAATAACACCGCAAAAGACAGCAAAAACAAAACAATTAAAAAAAAAAAAAAAAAAAAAAAAAAAAAAAAAGAAAAAAACCAAAAAAA
>VUQS01049800.1:2552-17800 GCA_015108495.1 Heterochromis multidens | reverse complement strand
TTGTGGCCTCTTTTACTCCTCTTTCAAACCATCTGTCTTCTCGGTCCAAAATGTGAACATTGGCATCCTCAAAAGAGTGACCTTTATCCTTTAGGTGCAGATGTACAGCTGAGTCTTGTCCTGTCGAGGTGGCTCTTCTATGTTGTGCCATGCGTTTATGGAGTGGCTGTTTGGTTTCTCCAATGTAGAGGTCCGAGCACTCTTCACTGCACTGTACAGCAGACACTATGTTGCTTAGTTTGTGTTTGGGAGTTTTGTCCTTGGGATGAACCAGTTTTTGTCTGAGGGTGTGCCTGGGTCTGAAGTGCACTGTGATGTCATGCTTGGAGAAAATTCTCCTGAGTTTCTCTGACAAACCTGCTACATAGGGAATGACTGTATTGTTCCGTTTGTTATCCTGTTCCTCCCTAGTTGGTGTCTGACCTCCTTTCCTGCGCATCTTCGCTGATTTGATGAAGGCCCAGTTGGGATAACCACAGGTTTTAAGATCCTTCTTTACGTGTGTGTGTTCCTTTTCTTTCCCTTCTGCCTTAGAGGGAACATTTTCTTCCCGGTGTTGCAGGGTCCTGATCACACCAAGTTTGTGTTCCAGAGGGTGGTGGGAGTCAAAGAGTAGGTACTGGTCTGTGTGTGGGCTTCCGGTAAGCTTCAGTGTTGAGGCTTCCATCCTTCTCAATGCGCACAACACAGTCCAGAAACTGCAAACTATTGGATCTTCCCTGGTGAACTTTATGTTTCTATCTACTGAGTTGATGTGAACAGAGAAGGCTTCTACTTCTTGGGTTTTGATTTTGACAGGACTGTACATCTGCACCTAAAGGATAAAGGTCACTCTTTCGAGGATGCCAATGTTCTCATTTTGGACCAAGAAGACAGATGGTTTGAAAGAGGAGTAAAGAAGGCCATTTATGTCCACTGTGAATGACCATCATTGAACAGAGGTGGTGGCTTACAACACCAACTGTCAGCCACATACAATGCCATCTTGAGATCTCTTCCCAGGCGCCTCAACCCCCATTCACACCTTACATCAGGTGACCTCAATAGGTCACATGATAGTTTGGGGCAAGGTCTCACAGTGGTTTCACCCAAAACCTATGGTGATAATGACCCTCATTCACACCTTGGCTGATGTGATGACTCACATGATCAATAGTGGTTTAACGACCACCTCCTGAGAGACAGCCCCCACCAGGGTTTAAAAACCTGGGACTCTCCACCATTTGGTTTAGAACTGAAGAAGCCTTTTGGATGAGAGGTAAAACGTTTTCAAACAACTTAAAGAAATCCAGTCGCCTTCTTTCAAGCATTTAAGGACTACCATGACCTGGATGACTGAGAACCTACACAGACATGTTACTAAACCACAATAATTCAAAGAACAGGCACAGTTTGACATCTTCAAGTTAAAAATTCATAGAAAATAAATAAAGATAGATAAATGTATTCTGTTTTCTGCATGTAAGTCTCAAAGTTTTGAAAATTAAAGTAAAAAATGAATATCAAATGTTAATGTTTAGGCAGTTTGAAGACATTTCCGTCTGTCAGTACAAGGTGAACATTTGATTGTGAGAGGAAGGTTTTTCTAGATCTTTGGAGCAAAAACATGATCTCGCTTAACCTCCACTAACCTCATGGAAAAGAAACAGGTGGTCTGAAGACACAAAAAAAATCTAGAACTACATTAGGGCAGAGAAGTTCTGAACCCACATAAGTCAAAGGATCTTAAAATCATTTTTGGATTGAACAGGAGTACCAGTGTAATGTTTTCTGTTTTTCTCAAATCTGTTTCAGATGATGTGTTTATAGAGATTAGTGTGGTGGTGAAAAAGCAAGAGGAAAAAGCAAACCTTCACAAGCTGTGAAAGCTGATCAAATCTAAATGTTGTCATCTTAGCTGAAGATAGTTCCCTCTATCCGAGAACAACAAACAGTTTATCAGACTGTTTATCACAATCAGATTCTGCTTTTTTCCAGGACAATTAAAACATGTAAATTATTAAATAACCATATAAAAGCACATAAAACATAATGAATAATTTATCAAGTGTCCATGCTTCGTAAGTTACTTAGTAAACGTGTAAAATGTGTTTTACGCTTGTTTTATACTTGAGCGGGGGTAGCACGAAGGCAGTCTGTGGGCAGTCACGGACTGGCCGTCTACCTGCAGAGAGTGTTTGTTGTCAGAATGAGGCAGTGTCAAAAACATGTGATACAACCGGTCTGTGGGCCACTCTTGCTTGTGCTGTTGTTGTTCCATCAGCCGGCTGCAGAGAAGAGCGAAGTTCTAACATAAAAAGAGCTGAAGTGGAACTGAGTGTTAAAAACAATGAAACGTATCCACTGCAGCCACTGTCTGTGCTTTTCATGCTGTATTTTTTTTACATGTTTACGCAGACGGACACATTTGCCAGACTATAAATCACGCTTTAGTCAGTTAAATTTTCATTTACCTTTTTAGTGTCTGTCTTTTTTTTTTCAGGATCAAACACTATCTTTGGGTAAAACAAAATACATTTTTTAGTTTTTCATGTAGATATTGATTTTTTTTTTTCCCTATTATGAGATGGTCATAAGTAGAGGTGGGGGGAAAATATATGCAAATAATTGCTATCTAATTTATAAATCAGACAGATTGGCATCAGTCTGAATGAGTCTTTATAAATGAGCAGAATTCGAGGGGACTTGACTCAACTGGCTGCCAGTTGGTTATATTCTGGTTATATTCCTATAGAACAGGAAGGTTGCTGAGCGCAAATGTAATAGTTAAATGTGAATTTGTGTTAAATGTGAATTTCTGTCTATGTAGACTGCAACAGATGTGTGATTTTCGACAATTTATCACAGTTAGTTGCTGTATTATCAGAAAAAGATTGTATGTAATTGTCAACTTGATCCCATTCAATCGCAGACTGATAGCAGACTGTTTTATGGCAACATTTTATGGCAGGCTTTAGTGACAACGTTGGTATGCTTGACAAGCTCAAAAAAATAACTGAAGTGAGATCACTTTATCTTATTGGAAAAAAACAGATACTGACAAAGTTTAACTTTGAAGACATAATTTGCAGTTGAAAAAAGGTGATACATTACAATATATGTTATTGCAATACTCAGCATATCACAAAATGTTAAAAATCGCAGTAATATCGTATCGAGAGTGAAGTATTGTGATATCGTATCGTGGGCTGTCTGGTGATTCCCACCTTGAGTCATAAGTGATAAAATGAATCTTCATAATGAATATTAATAATTAGTCCCAAATGTTGCCTAAGAAAGTTTGCAGATGTCACTGACTACTATTTCTTTTGTCTGTGTGTAAGGAGTGTGTTGGGTTAAAATTGTTCTTCTTACGGTGTTACAGATGGCAGGTTCAGTGGGGAACAAATGCCGCAGCTTTGTCCTTTTAAACTGTTCTCGTTCTGTTCTTCATGCTTTGAAAGGTTTACATTGCTTTGCCTTTGCAGTCATGCTGTGTTTGTTTATTTGAATGTACAGAATAATGCTGTTTGCAGGAATGGTATATAACCTTTAGCTGGTTGACAACACATCAGGGAAAGAGACTGAAATCTCTACTTTTTTTATGGGTTGATTGCATGTCTCTCATTTGTTTTAAGTTGTATAAAACTGGTGTTTAGAAATAAACTATGTATAAGTGAATCGTTTGCTGGTGTCAGCTTTAAGTGAAAAGAACACTTTTCACTTAAAGTATTCTTTTCACTTTTAGATCTCACTATGACTTCTGCGTGGTGTCATGTGTAGTAAGTGGTCACTGAATATTGCCTTGTGTCGTTTTGAATTCCTCTTTCAGGCACAGTGAGCAAACTAAATTGTATTTGCTAATTCTCATTCATGCCCCATTACTTTAAGATGTACATGAGCTTTATATGTCATTTTAAACCAGTCCTTTAGAGGGCAGTAAATACCTGGTAATGCCCCGACCAGCGCAGTGATCTAACTGTGTAGGCACAGTCACACTTTGTCACACATTGCCCTCACTTTCTCTCTCCCACACTCTGTGTTAGCACTTGGATTTAACTCAAAGCACAAACTTTAGGTCGGCTTTCTTAACAGAGCGCTGATGTTTGTGCTCTAAAGTATATTTGCCTGATTTCTTTTTGCTCTTGAAAAGGTCAGGCAGCATCCAATTTTGTTTGGAGCCATAGTGATCAAACATCCTGTAAGGCAGTGGTATAAGAAAGCCGTGTCAGCCGAGTCAGGTATTGTTGGCTCATGCAGGTATGAATGTTCAAAGAAGCACATTTTAACAGGTGAAAACAGGAGATTGTTTAAATTTTGGCAGTGACTGCCTGAATAAAGCAAGTCCCTGCATGCTTGTTATGCTCTTATCCTTGTGCTTTCATGAGGACAGATCAAATTACACTTGAAATTAAACTGAACCTGCAGGAACTAGTGAATCGACAGAAATCAATTTGGACTTTTCTTTTTAATGTTTCCAGCTTCTCAAATGTCAGGCCTCCACTTTTCTCTGTCATGTGTGATAGAAAACTCTACCTTGACTTTTTCACTATTTTATGACACTTGATAACCAAAGCTAATACTCGATTAAACAAGAAGATAATGGGCAGATTAATCCATAATGAGAATATCGTTAATTAAAGCCCTAAATTAAATGTCAACATGTAAAGGTCATCACTGTACTTTTACACTTAAACTGCCAAAATTCACATTTCTTCCTCTTCACATACTCATATTACACATTTAAAGTGTGTCATCTTTGAAAGAAACTTCTACATCTGAATGGGATGTCAGAACTAGGAGCGTTGCAGTGTGATCTGTGGGTGTCGGAGTCATATTTTCTGTTGTTTTGGCTCTGTGCTCCAGCACACTGGCTCTGAAATGAGGTTGAAGTGCTGACTTTCAGCTTTGAGTGCAGCACAGAAGGATAATGATGGGGATACAGTTCTGTGCTGTTCAACACCCAAGCTGGATGTAAACATCCTCCAATAAAAGCTGAAAGTCAGCACATCACTCACACAAAAGACTGTTACTGTAAAAATATGCAGAGACTGTAATGTATTTACAAGTAATCAAACACTGTGTTATGTGTACGGTCTCTGTGCTCCCTGTTGGATGTAGTGTTTCACCAAAAGTATGCTACAGAGTTTTAAATTTGCTCTTTTGTGGTAGGTGTTTGGGTATGATTACATGGTCGTTAAAGCAGACCTAATCTGCTTTTCCTTATTTTCTGCCACATACAGTCATATGAAAAAGAAAGCTCTGTACAGTCCTGTGAAAAATTAAGTACACCCTTACTCTTTCCATAGGAATTAAGAAGGTAAGTAGCAGCCAGGTGCTGCTAATCGGATGTGCTTGATTAATCATCAGCAAGTGTGAGCACCTCTGTAAAAGCAGACGTTTTGGCAGTTTGCCGGTCTGTAGCATCTGTGTTAACACAATGCGACAATCTTCCCAGGAGTGGATGTCCTTGCAAATTCACACCAAGGACAAACCGTGCAAAAAACCCAAGAGCTGCATCTCAAACTCAGTTATCATGTTAAATGTTGAAGTTCATAGCAGTACTATAAGAACAAGACTGAACAAGTATGGCTTGTTTGGAAGGATTGCCAGAAGAAAGCCTCTTCTCTCTAAACAGAACATGGCAGCAGGGCTTATGGTGCTTTTATACTCACTGTTCACCCCCTTTCGGACGGCGCCGTACGACAAAATTGACGTCACATCAGCTGGCACAAGCCGCCGTTTTGGTGTCTTTTCTGCCAGTCATGCACCTCTCGATTTTTGTTACCTGGCATGTTGTTCCCCTGCCGCCACAGCTGGGTTGAAGACACGAGTGTATGATTGTCAGTTTTTACCATCATTTTAATGATATATAATTGTACAAAAGCTCAGTGATTCACAGATTATACAGGGGGAGATGCTGCAACAGTTTGAAAACATGAGACTTTCTCAAAAAAAAAAACTTTGGAAAGAAATGCTTGGCAATGTCTTTGCTTCCAGTTTTGACTTCTTCTCTTCCTATATCAGCAAAGATGTGGCAGTATTGTCTGAGTGGCGACATCTATTGTTCAGGAGAATACTGCAGCAGCTCCCTGCACCTTAACGGCAAGCATAAATAGAAGTGGCCTTGTGATGACATTACCGGCGGCGCGTGAAGCGACCAACGGTATGGGTATACTGGGGCCTTCAGGTTTGCAGAAACACCTCATACCAACTGTCAAACACAGTTTATGTTTTGCGGCCACCGGACCTGGGCACCTTTCAGTCATTGAGTCAAACATGAACCCCTCTGTATACCAACGTACAAAGTAGTCAAATGTGAAGCCATCTGTTGATGGCTAAAGCTTGGCTGAAATTGGGTCATGCAGCAGGACAATGATCCCAAGCACAGCAGCAATTCTACAATAGAATGGCAGAAAAAGAAAAGAATTACAATGGCCCAGTCAAAATCCAGACCTCACCCTAATCGAAATGCTATGGCAGGATCTCAGGCGAGCTGTGGATAAACAAATGCCTGCAAACTTCAATAAACTGAAGGAACATTGTTAAAAACAAAAAAAAAAAGCGTGCCATGAGAGACTAAAGTCATTCAGTCATAAGCTACTGAATCGAGGGGTGTACTTAGTTTTTCACAGGACTGCCGAGTCCTGTGAAAGCTTACTTTTTTCACATGACTGACTATACTGTTACAAGAGTGGATGTTCAACTTTTTGGGGTAACAAGTCAGTAGAAAGTTGGGTTAAAAGTAGGGCAAAGGGAGATAAAACATCTACCTTCACAAAGGTCCGGTATAAAATAAAAGGTAATTATTTTGAACTGCACATTATGCACTACTCTGGTAGACTCCAAGGATAAAAATATGAAGCTGGAAATGAGCATAATGGGTCCCCTTTAACATATGAGTTGTTCTTTGCCAGTACAGGCCATCAGCTGTTAGAAGAAATCCATGCAGTTGGGAGTTGGAATATATAATTGGGATTGGAATATGAGGCCTGAACAGTAACACTGCTCTGACACTAATACCATCTCTGTTATCATCTGATGGCATAACATCTGGATTGCGTTAGAAAAGGACTTGATGGGAACAGCAGAGCCAAATTTAACCATTAGGTCTTCTGCTACTAACAGAGTGCAAAGATGCCCATTATCATTCCTGAAGTTCTGTTAGTATTCATTCCTCAAACCATTTAATTCAAGTATGAAAATATAGTGCTCACTACTCACTGTATTGCACTGTAGTTTATTAGGATGCACATTAGCTCTGTTGTAGAGCACTGCTAGTCCTCCTGGGGTCACGTTAGAAACAGACATAAACTGGCTATAATATTATCCAAACTGTGCTGGTGGTGATAAACAGCTGGAAATGTAATATATTCATTTTATCTGTTTATGGTTAAGAAATGGTTTGATTTGGTCAGCTATAAGCTCTTGGTTTTTAGTTTATAGTAATTTGTCAACTTGCTAAATACTCTTATTTCCAGTAGCCTTAGCACCCAGTTAATACTTTTCTGTTCTCATTTCTTATATGATTAGTTATACAAATCTTTACCCAGCAATATAACTACCTTTTTTATATGTTAGATGGCCATTTCCACCTACTGTCAACACCCGGATGTCAGTAACCATATTGTATTTTAGCCTAGCTTAGCATAAAGACAGAAAATCGGGGCAAACGACTATCAAGACTCTGTCCTACAGTATCAGAACCTGCCTCTCAGTATGTGTAAAGCTGAGTAATTTATTTAATCTGCAAAAAAAGAAACACACAAACAAAAACACCTGGCATGTATAAATGAGTTTGCTGTCGTACTGAAGATTATGTCCTGAAGCAGTGACCTCCTGCCAATGTTCTTTTTGCTTCACTGCTAAGCATGCATGGATTGTGAAATTCGGGGCCAATACAGATGTTTAAAATAACAAACTGGCTCGCAGAAGGATACCAACATATCTGTTTTTGTTTATTTGGCATTTTCTTGTCATTTATTCCCTCTTTTCATTAAAAATCTTCATTACAAGAAGATAACTAGAAGCTTTCAGGTTATCTTTGGCCATTACTGTGTTCACAACAGATACATATCACCCAATGCCACCTCATCGGCTAATGTTAGTCAGCAAGGCCAATATTGGTCGATAACAAGGTAGGAAAAGTAAGCAAAACACACTCAAAGTTGTTTTGCTAAACTCTACAATTTCCACATTACCCTTTCAAAATCGCCAAACTTGGAAGCAATACATATATACAAGTTTGTTTAAGTTTCCTTGGGGCAAGGCCACTTTATTTTCCAGGTAGCACACAATAAACCAAAGGTCCATAAATGATTTATGATAAACTCACAGTTTGCGCTCTCCTTGAATTACAGTTGCTGGAATATTAATATGTGCAATTAATCCAGCCCACATGTTGCAGTTGTTGTAGTTAGAGGAGAAACTAGTTTGTAACTTGACCCTAATCAACCTAAAAATGAATCTAAACATTTCCACTCTAATGAAACAAATTGTGAAGTGAAAATTTGTTTTTCCCTCTTGCTTTAATGCTGTGCAGATGATGGCCGTGAGTTGTGTGTAGCCTCTTTCTGCAGACCTTGTACAGTACAGTATCTGCCTCTAAGCAACTAGAAGTGCCAATTTCCTCTTTCAACTGCAACAAAGTAGAAAACACTGTGATTTATTCTTTTGTTAATGCAGGAATTTCCTCCCTGCTCTGCTGTAAGTCCGTTATCTCAACACATTGACCTCAAAATGCAGCTTTTTTTAACTGTATTTTGAGTTAAATAAGCTGCTCTGTCTTCTCCATGATCTCTCATGTCTTGTTTTTTTTTTTTGTGTTTGTTTGTTTGTTTTTTTTAAATCCCCCTGGCAGGTGCTGCAGCTGCGATTTTGCCACCACCAACATGAACAGTTTAAAGAGCCACATGAGAAGGCACCCTCAGGAGCACCAGGCCGTGCAGCTGCTGGAGCAGTACAGGTGAGAAACTTCAAACATGCTCCCACTGCAGGGAGCGATGATAACAATGACCACTGGACTTCTGAGGTGAGAATGAGGAGCTGTATGTGTCCAGAAGAAGCTGCAGGCTGTTTTACAAACACACGTTCTAATAAAAGTCCCTCTAAACTCCACAGTCTGCAGTTTTAGCCAACACTAAGGCAAAATTCATCTAGACAAAGCCTGCAGTCTCTCATAGATAGATAGATACTTTATTGATTCCACAAGGGAAATTATTGTGTGACAGCAGCAGGATAAAGAACAAAGTCTACAATAAATAAACAGTATAGTTAAAGTAAAAATGTACTAAAATATTGTTTTAATTAAGGTAAAATTATAAACACATAAGGCAAGTTGGCTGGAATGATCAAAATCATCATACACCAAACCCAGTGCTGGCAGGACTCTGTCTGTCGACTTACATATCATTCAGTGGTCAACCTGAAATACAAAAGAGGCAATAAAACAAACTAAACTCTTAACAAACAAAACAAAATCCCAAAGGCAGTGGTTCACATGCAGCTCATTAGTAGGTACCCCTGCAAACTTCTTCCATTCCTCACAGAGTCTATGAGACACTTCTTTTTTTTTTTTGTTATGCAAGTCACTCTTTCACACTTCTCCTTACCAGCAGGTAAAATTCCTCCAGAACACTGGGTTACAATCAGCCAGTTGCATTAATTCTGTTTCCTGGATTCAGTCAGTTATGTTCTTTCTCTTTCTTTGCTGACACATTGTTAGTGATCACTCTCCATAATCCTGAAAGTCTGCTCTGTGGTCAGCCAACAGATGCCCCTTATCACCAATCACTGTCCGTTTCCTCTCACCAGTCGATCTGGCCAAAACCCAGTTTCACTTGTTAAAGTGTCCTAAATTCAGTTTGAATCAGTTTAAAATGTGTCATTGCACACATTTAGATCATACAGTGCAGCCAACCTTTTGGGCTTTTTTTATATGTTTAATAAAGGGTAAGAGTAGGCAAGGATGAATCAGCCAGTTTAATGCCAAAAAATGCTGGTCTATTGATCCAGCAGGAAACCCTGAAGATGATGATGAAGCCCACTAGTATACAAAAAACAAGTTTAAAAACATACACTTTTGGTTCCTGGAAGGTGCTCATGACGCAAACTCGTTTCAGTTCTTCAAGCTTAGGACAATGAGATATTTTTGTTTCCTTTACACATTAATAAACACATTTAGACACGTGTTCTTCAATTCAAGACTCTCATTTTACAATCAAGATTGTGTTTATTTAGAAAAACTTCCATCACAAGTATGGTCTTCATTTAAAGTGCTATTTAAAAGGTCTAACAGCTGTAGGTTAGCTGAGTCTGTGTGGGTCAGAACCTGTGCATGACCACATGTGTGCACTCTCAGCCTGGAGATTTGAGAAGTGGGCTTCTGATTGCAAGTTCAGTGGTTGGCGGGTGAAGAAAGTGAATGGCAGTCAACACTCGACTCTCCTTAAAATGTTAAATCCTCAACCCTGAGCGAGACTCTGATTGCTGATTTCTACTTCACTGAGCACTTGTCCTCAGTACCTGCGAGGCTTGAATACTCGTTTCCATACATTCAAAATGGCACAGACGCTGCCGTTCTTTCTCTTTAGCACAGCACTTTCATAACGAGGGGGGACTTGAGGGAGACACACTGCTTTAAAACTAAAGTAGCTGAGGATGAGATATCTTGACTTTTTTGTGACTTTCACACCTTTTGTTTGGTCCGAAGCAAGGTGTTACAGCGGGTCTTGGAGAAACCAGGACATAACATAATGTGACTGCTCCCACTCTTCCCTCTTTTAACAACAAACAGCCAGTTGCACAGTATGAATAAAGGTCCAGAGTTAGTGTCAGACAAAAGCTTACTAACCAACCCTTCCCTTAGAATGAAACAAAACTCGCTGACCTGTTTCTTTCCTAAGAGAAAAAAAGTGCTAGTATGATGCTCATTGATTAAAATGTCCTTTTTGCAAATATTCATGTAAAACTAACAAGACAGACTCTTGATTTTTCCATTCCAGATTTATAATAATAATAATAAAGTTTATTTGTATAGCAGTTATCAAAACCAGTGTTACAAAGTGCTTCCCAGAAACACAGAATAAAAGATCAAACTAGGAGAAATTCCAAATGCAATTTACATATCAGTTAAAATAGACTCAAGTGCAGCGTGAAAGTAAGAATAAGATACAATGTGATTCCACTGTAATGAATAACTTAAAATTTGCATAAAAATCTAGAAGTTAAAAAAATAAGATGGAGTTAAGCTAAGAATGTCAAAAAATATAAAATCTATACTAAAATTTACAAAAGACAAAAGCCTTATGATATAAATGAGTCTTTAGCAGTGATTTAAATAAGACACTGATGAAGTGAGCTGGATTTCCTCAGGCAGGTCATTCCACAACCGAGGAGCCGTAACAGCAAACGCTCGATCGCCTTTTGTCTTTAAGCGTGAGGTGGGAACAGTTAACAGGTTTCTGTCTGAGGATCTGAGGCTTTCACAGATTATCCTACTTGTGTAGATCTCTTGTGATGCTGCAGAAAATTAAATGCTGGCTCACTTTTGAGAACAGAAGACCAGTCACAGGGACCCTCACCCCCACCCACAGATGTAACCAAATACTAACAAATAATATGACCCAGGTTTGTAAAAGCATGAGGCATTATCCCCTTTCATGTCAGATAAGGTCTGTATTTACACCAGCTTTTACACACGAAATACACGTGTGTGTTCACTGAGATTAAAACTAATTCACTGGGAAAGTTTGGTGATTGTCATCTTATATGATCAGTTGTACATGGATTCATATGGTGAAACTTGTTTTGTGGTAAATGACAGACCGGAGCCTGCTTACATTATGACTGGAATTTAAATAGCTCTAATATATAGCACAGCATAGATAGCATTATTATCACTTTGACCTTCATATGAATCTGTTGATCTTGAAGGAGAGGTCAGAGGTCAAATGTGATATATTTTAAATCTTTATATGGTACTTTCTAATGTTGACACAGCACACTTGTAAGAATTATAGTTTCTAAGTTATAAGGCTTTTTGTCAATTTTTGAGCAATAAATCATTAAGTTGACCTTGAAGAACTTGGTGGATGTAAGCCAGATTTTAATGGATTGTTAACACGACCTCAAAGTTTGATCAGAATTCATTCAAAACGTTTCGAGCTGTCGTGTTTACAGACTGAATGACACACACGCAAACATAACCTCATTGGTGGAGGTAACGAGGGGTGACTCAAGACTTTTGCACAGTATTTTATAATCCATATCTAAAGTCTGTGATTCCTAAGGTACCACAGGAAAGCAAGTACTGTCACATCCGAGTACTGTCAGAGTTTTGAAATAGACGTAGTATGACAGTATCTTTTCTGATGACATCCCTACTGACCACTGTGTGTGTGTGTGTGTGTGTGTGTGTGTGTGTGTACTTGTCTTTACATCTTTGTGAGGACCGAAAATTGGCATGCTACTATACTTGTGGGGACATTTCGTCGTTGTGAGGACCTTTTTGCCGGTCCTCACAAGGTTGAAGGCATTTTTGAGGCTCAAAATGTGCTTTTAGTGTCAGGGTTACGGTTAGGGTTAGGCATTCATTTTTGATGGTTAGGGCAAGGGGCTAGGGAAAGCATTATGTCAATGCGATGTCCTCACAAAGATAGCAAGACAAGTATGTGTGTGTGTGTGTGTGTGTGTGTGTGTTTGTGTTTGTGTGTGAGTGTCATATAACTGTAATTCAATTTCCATTTAAAATTCCTTTCCACCACAGAGCCAACGATTGGAACCAGATCCACCTGTAGAAGGTGGATCTGGTTCCAATCGTTGACTCTGTGCTGGAGTTGGGCTGTCAGCTTTCACAGCAGCCCAAAGGAAGCAAAGCAAACAAATGAACACACCAGAGTTTGACTGACTTTGCCCGTCAAAGGGAGCTGTTTGACGGGTGTTGGTTTGTGCTTTGTGGAATGGTGATGGGCTGAATTAATTGGCTATAGATTTTCCTTGATCCTTTGTGGAGACTGTCATTTTATTTAGTTTTAAATTTCTCGTTACTCTTTGAGGCCTCGAGGCATCGAGCATGATGCAAAGCAACACAAAAGCACAATGCTGTGAAATGGAGCAGAAGAGTGAATTTTTAAATGCACCATCAAACCATCTGTCAGCTCCAAAAAGATTGTGTTTTTCTGGTGGTGTCAAAAAGCATCTGCTCCATCCAGAATAAAGTAGGCCTGGTCGCGTCTTAAAGACGCTGATGGAGCTAAAGTATACGTTTTCTAAAGTGAGTCAGTAAGTGGAAAAAAGAGAGAGCACATTATCCCACACTAATCTACTGCTATGTGATTTCACTTTAACAACATCATGGCTTGTTTTATAAATAACATGTTCTGAACTTGTTCAGTCAGCTGTTCGGGGGGAAGTGTGCATGACGTCTTTATCCTTAATGATATTTGCAACTGAAAGCACTTGAATAGATCTTAAACTCCATAATTCTTTTAATTTTGACAAATGACTCCACCAGTGTGCTGCAAATCCGATTTCCTCTCTCCCCTCTTTGTCTCTGTCTCTCAAGCTCCGTGTCCCCTGTGGAGTTTTCAGTCAGGATGATTCCTCTTGATAGAAAGTAGGAGAAGGATTAGTAAAACCTCAGTACACACATTAAATCATCTTGAGCTTGATCCGCTCTCACTCTGTTGCTCATCTTCCCTCCTTTTTTTGCTTCTCTGATTTATTTTATTTTATTTTTTTTCCCCCTCCTCTTTTTCAGGTGCTCTCTGTGTGGCTATGTGTGCAGTCACCCTCCATCGCTCAAATCCCACATGTGGAAGCATGCCGGAGACCAGAACTACAACTACGAGCAGGTTAACAAAGCCATTAACGAGGCCATCTCCCAGAGCAGCCGGTAAGCACATAAACTCCAGCTGAGTGGTCTCAGTCCTTCAGCTTTCTTTCAAGTTTTATCTCTATATTTGTAAATGTCAACAGTAAATCCACTGGCAGTGCTCTTCAGGTCCTGGGAACGTAGGCCGAATCCAGCCAAAATGGTTTTATTCAGTCTTTTCACTTAAAGGTAGCCTGATGGAGTCGTCATATAAACAATGAAAAATCATTTTACCCTGTGTTGCTGGTTTGTTTCTGAAGCCTCTTTGAGAAGGTAACTGTCTGGTAAGTTTTTTGTGAATCTCTGTCTTCATTTGGCTCTCTTGTTATTCACTGTATTCTTTCTGTTGACTCTTATGCTACCTTTTCTGCTGATAAAAATCATATAATAGTAATAAATCATCTCATATCTCGATTATATTTCTGTTTTCATGAAGAATATATGACATTCTGCTAATTGCAGAGGCGCTCTTCATTTGTACTCTAAACTTGATGTTATAAAGATGTAGGGTACAGTGTTTCCTGCAGAATTATACTGAATATGTGGCAGTGGTAAGGCATGTACTTGCAAGTATTGTCATGGAAAAAAGGAAAGTTTTCATGAGCTTTTCTATGCAGTCCTGTGAAAAACTAAATGCACACTTATTGGTTCCAAAGGAATTAAGAGGGAAGTAGCAGCCACGTGCTCTTAATCAGATACCTTGATCTAAAAAAGCAGATGTTTTGGCAGTTTGCTGGTCTGGAGCATTCAGGTGTACATTAACACAATGCCACAGTCTTCCCAGGTGTGGACATCCCACTGAATTCACCCCAAAGCCAGACAACAAACCCAAGAGCTACATCTGAGACTCTACAGGCCTCAGTTAACATGTTAAATGTTAAAGTTCAATTAGAAAAAGACTGAACAGGTTTGGCTTGTTTGGAAGGGTTGTTGGATTGTTCATAGTATTATGCGCTTTTTCAATGTGATAAGAATTTTTCATTCTTAAATATTGCATGCATCATTAGTAGTAGTATTGTTGTGACACCTAGTGTGTGCACAACAAAAGGAGTTGCACCCATCTTTGTTCAAATAACTGAATAAATAATACCGTGTATATGTCTGTGTAGGTTCTCAGTCATCCAGGACATGGTAGTCTAAGGGTTTGAAAGAAGGCAACTGGACTTCTTTAAGTTGTTTGAAGACGTTTCGCCTTTCACCAAAAGGCTTCTTCAGTTCTAAAACCAAAAGGTGGAGAGTCCCAGGTATTTAACCCCTGGTGGGGGCTGTCTCTCGGGAGGTGGTCATTAACCCACTATTGATCATGTGAGTCCTTTGATCATGTGAGTGATTAACCCACTATTGATCATGTGAGTCCATTGATCATGTGAGTGATTAACCCACTAAGAACCAAGAA
>VUQS01049778.1:17414-37603 GCA_015108495.1 Heterochromis multidens | reverse complement strand
CTTGGCTGTGTGCTTAGGGTCGTTGTCCTGGTGGAAGATGAACCTTTGCCCCAGTCTGAGGTCCAGGGTGCTCTGGAGCAGGTTATCATCAAGGATGTCTCTGTACATTGCTGCATTCATCTTTCCCTCGAACCTGACTAGTCTCCAGGTACCTGCTACCAATAAACATCCCCACAGCATGATGCTCCCACCACCATGCTTCACTGTAGGGATGGTATCGGCCAGGTGATGAGCACTGTCTGGTTTCCTCCAGACAGGATGCTTGGCATTCAAGCCAAAGAGTTCAATCTTTGTTTCTTCAGACTAGAGAATTTTGTTTCTTATGGTCTGAGAGTCCTTCAGGTGCCTTTTGGCAAACTCCAGGTGGGCTCTCACCTTTAACTGAGGAGTGGCTTCCGTCTGACCACTCTACCATACAGGCCTGATTGGTGGAGTGCTGCAGAAATGGTTGTCCTTCTGGAAGGTTCTCCTTTCTCCACAGAGCAACGCTGGAGCTCTGTCCGAGTGACCATCGGGTTCTTGGTCACCTCCCTGACTAAGGCCCTTCTACCCTATCGATAGATTGGCTGGACGGCCAGTTCTAGGAAGAGTCCTGGTGGTTCCAAACTTCTTCCATTTACAAATGATGGAGGCCACTTTGCTCATTGGGACCTTCAATGACATGCACTGTCAACTTTGGGACCTTATATAGACAGGTGTGTGCCTTTCCAAATCATGTCCAATCAATTGAATTTACCACAGGTGGACTCCAATTAAGTTGTAGAAACATCTGACAGATGATCAGTGGAAACAGGATGCACCTGAGCTCAGTGTTGAGTGTCATGGCAAAGACTGTGAATAGTTATGTACATGTTATATTTTTGTTTTTTTATTTTGTATTAAATTTGCAAGAATTTCAAGCAAACCTTTTTCACTTTGTCATTATGTCGTATTGTGTGTAGAATTTTGTGGTGAAAAATGAATTTAATCCATTTTGGAATAAGGCTGTAACATGACAAAATGTGGAACAAGTGAAGTGCTGTGAATACTTTCCAAATGCACTGTATGTAAAGTGTTACAAATTGCAGTTCCTCCTAATATCCACTTGAGGCTGACTCCAAAAGTGAGTCAATCTCCATAGACTCCCATGTTAAAATGTCCAACTTTACAGCAGAAATAGTCATGTTTACAGCCTGCTACAAAACAGTTTTGGTCTCTATAGCTAATTTCCCCCCTTCATAGAAACTGCAGTAGGGGTGAATTTTTAATATATCTCACCCATTTAAATTGTAATAGGGCTTAAAGTTAGCTATTTATTGGGAGCGTGGCCATTTTGAGTTCCAGCTAAGCCAATCACACAGCTGGACTGTTCGTCAGCATTTGTGCTGTTGATGCATTTTGGAGAATTTAATGCAGTTATTTGACAAATTACAAAGCCTGGAGTGTGATTAATTATACTAATACTCTGAACAAGAAGTCTGTGCTCCAGTTTTGACAAAAGTAGCTCTAATTTATTTTTTTGTTTTGTATGTTACATAGCACTAATCAGCAGCTATCTGTATCTTTGTGAGGCACCCGTACAGTCAAGGGATGTACTGTACCTTACAAACCACTTTATTGAGCTGTTAAATTAGCACTCCATCAACCACAGACTTCAGAAAATGAGTCCACAAGCCAATGAGTGATGTCAGTGTGGCTACGACAATCTTTTATAATCAATCTGTGCTCACAGATGGAATATTACTGCATGGGTAAACATACTCAAGAGCTTTACAGGTGTTTATCTCACCCAAAATTTCACAGAATTCTAAAAACTTCTACTGAATCCAGGCTACTACGATCACTATAATTAATTCTTCTCCTTTACTACTACCATACCCCTGTATAGCCACTGGGGTTTGTTGTATTATGTTAAATTCTGAGCTGCAATGTATGATTAGTAGGACTACTCTGAAACAGTTGGCAGCTTTGCAAGAATAAATTATGTGGTGCAAGGCATTTAAAGTAGGGGGCAATTAATCTTACCCAGCGCATTGTCCAGGTTGTTAACAAGTCTCATATTGATGTAAGTGAGATATTCCATTTGTACCTTAATGGACTTGAGGAATTGCTCAATTTGTTTCTTCCATAATTGAAGAGAAGATGAAGCCGGTTCTGTATGATTCCCTCCGATCAATATTCACTTTCCACTCCTGTATCCTGTCAGAGAGGAACATAATTGGCGCGTCAGCGGATTTAGTTTGCAGAGGCTTTAACTAACCCTTCTTTCCATACATCTCACTCTGCTTATTTATTCTAATTTCAATTTCAAGGCAAATCTACTTTGAATACAGTTATTTTTAAATCTATTAGAGCAGTTACGGCTGAAAAACAAGACTTATTTTCCATATTTTAGGAGTAGATGAAGGCTTTCTTCCCTCAGTAGCTGGTGTGCTGGATCATTGCCTCCCTCATTCTTTCTATGAAATACAAAACACTGTTATTCTGTCTCTTCAAAGGCTTCATTACGGAGACTATGAGAGAAAAGGTTTTTACACAGAGAGAAATGAAGTGCAGGGAGTGGGTGTGCTACTGAAAAAAATGGCTTCATTACACCTGGAGGGAGTGAATGAGGTTTTTAAATAACATCCTAAATGCACCTTGGTTCATTGTACTGTCCCGCTCTCTCATGCTATTCAATTTACATCCCACTGCCTGATGTTATACCTGTCCCTTTTCATTTCGTGTCTCTGTGTGACACATGCTATAGTTAGATCGATGGGCTGATGTATGGGGACAATATTTGGCCTTTAAAGTCAGTCAGCCTGTGTTATGATGGTGGGGTGTTTTTTTCTTTTATTTTTTGTTCTGTTTTTTTATGTGAAAAAGAATCTCTTTAAATCACAACAGAATGATTATCAGTTGCTCCCAGTGTTGGAAGTGTTTTAAGGAGCACAGTATGTTTCTTTTGAAAAACAAGTATGAAAATCTGATTTAATCAAGGGGTCACAGTGAGTCCATGCTGGAAACAAGGCATTTACGACCCTCAATCAAATCATTATTTACTGCATGTGTATTTTTTCACTGGAAAACATGTTGATAAGAATGCCTGTGATCTGAAAGCAGCATGCAAAAAGTGATATTAGCTTTTCTCTTGAAACAGTGCAGCCTCAAAAACCTGCTAGCATGACTGTGGAAGATGTGTTTCCAATGGGATACTTCTGTGATACACTTTCACATATGTGCACAATGTATTTGTAAAGTACATGAGTTTCCATTAAGGGGCAAGCCAATGCTAAAGTGCAGAAAACTTCCATTCTAATTCTAATGGCTGCTTGGGGCTTGCTTCAAACGTGAATCAGTCCCCACAGACTCCACTGTTAAAATGTCCAACTTTACAGAATCAAAAAGTATATTTGCAGCCTAATATTAAAAATGGTTAGTTTCCCCCTTCATAACACTTCTGAGTGGGTTGAACTTTTCTAACTCATCCATCTTGATACTGGAGTTAGGGGCATGGCTGCTTTGATTGACAGATTTCTCACCTCTTCTAATTGGAGTCACTGAACTGGATCTTCTGACCATGTTTGTGTTCTTGGTGACTTTTATTTATTATTTTTGACGGGACAGTCAAGTAGACAGGAAAGCACATGAGGGATGACACACACACACACACACAGAAAATAGCCCAGGGAAGACTCAAGCCCAGGCCACCATTAAGAGCCTTTCAGCATATGGGTCATTTGCTCATCCTGGTGAGCTATACCAGCACCGTTCTGGGTGCCTTTTTAATGGTTTATCTGACCACTGTTATGGCTTGGTGTGTCTAACAGCCCATTGGAGAACTTTGTGCTTCGGTGTCGGTGACTCAAATTTGAATATTTTATATTAGAATATTAGTCTGTTACTTAGCATGAATTAAAATAAGAAATAATTTATTTATCCCAAAAGTTGGGATGAAACATGAAAAACAACTTAGCTTAATAAAATGAATGCAATATCATGAATGCTTGGAAAGGTAAAAATATTAATCTAAAGAATGAAGTCAATTAATACAAAATACAAAAAGTAAAGAGCACAATAATCAAAATCTAAATGTCACACAATAAGGAAGTTTAATCTAAAATGAATGTAGGTATTGTGGTGTGAGTTGGTAAAGATGTTCTGTATCTGTCCTTGTGGCAGCAGAGCTAAAACAGATGTCAGAGAAAGTGTTCAGTTACATATCCAGTAAGTGTTGCAGAGGGTTGCTGATGGAGGAATCCAAACTGGTGGTCAGCTGATGGAGGAATCCAAACTGGATTCAAACAGCAAAAGCAATGACAAAGTCTCTCAGCAAATAATATGGATTCATTCATTCAATATTTAAGCCACAGCACAAATGTTACTGCGCAGGAGCAAACATTAGCTGGTATTTGTGTCTGTGCATTGCACATGCACACTTTATGGATGCAGCTTGCTAACCAAGCTAGCTAGTTAGCTCATAACTTAGCACTCCACGCTCTTGTTCAAATATGGTCACTTCAGGATCCATAAAAACCAACATGGTGGGTGGCATAAACACTAATGTTGGACCCTTACAATGTCCTGTCCAAACCAAATGGATGACATCATAGTGGCTACATCAATTTTTTACACTATATGTGGTTTCAACAGCAAGTGTAATCTCAAATCCAACACAGCTAGTTGTGCACTTCTTGGAGCTCATACTTGTAATTTTTGACTGTGATTGCCACTCTAGCTACAGCATTTTGTGAACATCTGCAATTGGTCCTACCACATACACTAAATTCTTTTACAGTGAAGATGACAATTTAACACACAAATAGAAAAGCCTTCCACATCATATCTAATATGTGTTTTACTTGCAGTGTCTGAAACAGATCTGCTTGCTGTTGTTATCTAAGATTGACTTCTTCTGCTTAAAATGCATTGTGTGTAGTCTGTCCAGACTGTATAAACTGTATAAAAGATTAATTTAGCTTTGAGGTCTGAAAAGTAAAGCCAACATGGAAGCAGGTTAAACCTAAATTATTTTTAATGACCACGAAAGGGCGATCTCTGGTTAATAAAACATAGACGTCTACAGTGAACTAACGTATGGATGGCTTTACTGGATCGATTGCTAGTTACACGTCATATTGAAGAAAACATGAAGTTCATTTCGTAAATTATGGTCCATATTAGTGTCAGAAAGGATGATAAACCACTCTCGCTGGGTAACAACTTGTTAATCACACCTTGTTCCTCGGTTTCAGTCAGATCCACCCCACGCTCATCAAGTCTAGTTTCAAAACACAAAGATGATAACAGTGAAAATGCTGAGCTTGTGGCTCACAATGAAGCTTCACTAACCAGTGGGTGACATCATGGTGGTTACATCTATCTTTTATATACAGTCTATGAGTCTGCCGTAAATTTCAAAGAAAATGAAGAAGAAGAAACATTTCCCCCTTCCCTTTCCACTACCCCAGTGTTCTGCACTGAACATTTTGACCTTTATAAGCACTCCATCATAACTTGTAGAGCTTGTAGAAAAAGTATGTTAACAGTTAAAGGTAAAAACTGCTCAGGAACATAAAGATCCCAAAGTAATGACCTGGTTTCCAAACTCCCCAAATTTCAATTCAATTGAGCATCTACCTGAAACACCAAAAACTGTAGGAATACAACAAAGACAGAGGCTTGGATGCACTTGGCTGCAGCCCTCTAAAAAGCCAGCAGTGCTTATGTGTAGGTAGAATGCTGATTGGCTGAAAAGTTGTCTTGGGTAGGAAGGGAAGCCACAGCTGAGTTCACCAGAAAGAGGAAGAAGCTTTAAAGATAAAAAAGTGTGTTGTTGTTGTTTGTAAGAGCTTGTTTCACCCCACTACAAATCAATTCTTTGTCTATTATGACTTCTGTCGTCAAACAAACATGAACACAATTAGCCCACGTTGTTGATTGTTTGACATATTTTTTAATTTGACTGTCTGCAAAGCTCTGCGAAACACCTATAGTTTACCAGTGCACTACCATGTAGGACCTGAGATATATAAGATATACAGAAGGCCCCTAGGTGTCATCAGGAATATTCTGTTTGCATAGCAAGTAAAGCAGCCTCTACTCAACCCTGACACCCCAAGCTATAAATGATTTCTTTACTGTTTTCTTCTACCTATAACTTTTGCATTTAAAAGTAGGAGGTCTGAGCCTTTCATTTACTCCTTTTTGATGAAAAAGCCTGCAGAAATCCAGTTTCCTACATGTTAAAAAAAATCTGCATTGGTTTCGACATAACTGATCATTTTTACACACACTGAATATCTTTCCATCAGTCTTTAAAATTCCTGTTGTAGTTTTCAGCTCTGTATTTGCAGTAATGTGTGCTAAATTAAGCTATAATACTGATAGTGCTGTTGCAAAGTCATTGTTTTCTAGAAATGACTCCATTTACATGCAGCTTTGGTCTGGTTTCCCTCTGTAATGTAAACATTTCATTTAGATTATGAGAACTTTTATTGGATGCGAAACACAGCTAATGTTTACTGCAAATTTAAAACGGAGAATAAACAGAGGTTTAGATTGGCAGCTTTGACAGAGCACAATATTATGTGTAAATGTGTGTGTGTGTATGTGTGTCTGTGCCTACAGTACTGTTTCTCTCTTCACTGTCCTTCAGCAGTTCCACAATCTAATTTACATACTCATAAATCATTCACATCTGACATCTCTCTCTCTCTCACACACACATACACCTGTGGGCGTTGTAATAATGAGGTGTTTGAATACCTCTTTCAGCTCAAACAAAAATAGCCCACATTTCAATAGATGCGGTGAATTAATGGGTCAATAAAATGTCGCATTGTGACGTCACGCAACCCTGTTTAGTTCCTGTTTACTCCCAGTATCAGTTTTCTTTAACCTTCACCGTGCTTGTTAGCTGAACTTGAACAAAGTTTCTGTCATTGTAACTGTGACCACAAACATCCACTAACTTTAACAAGTTAGCAATTTTAACCAGTATCCTAAGGTTTCCCTTAACTAGATTTACACTCACTGGCCACTTTATTAGGTACACCTTATGTTGGCCACTGTTTTCCCTTCAGAGCTGCTTTATTTCTTCAGGCATAGATTCAACAAGGTGCTGGAAGCATTCCTCAGAAAAATTGAAATGATAGCATCAAACAGTTGCTGCAGATTTGTCAGCTGCACATCCATGATGTGAATCTCCTGTTCCACCACATCCCAAAGGTGCTCTATTGGGTTGAAATCTGGTGACTGTGGAGGCTGCTTGAGTACAGTGAACTCACTGTAATGTTCAAGGAAACAGTTTGAGATGATTTGAGCTTTGTGATATGAACCGTCATCCTGCTGGAAGCTGCCATGAGAATATGGGTACACTGTGGTTATAGAGAGATGGACATGGTCAGCAACAATACTGAGGCAGGCTGTGGCATTTAAATGATGCTCATTTGGCACTAAGGGGCCCAAAGTGTGCCAAAAAAAATGCCCCCCCACATCATTACATCACCACCACCAGCCTGAACTGCTGAAACAAGGCAGGATGGGTCCACGCTTTCATGTTGTTTAGACCAGATTCGACCCTACCATCCGAATGTCGCAGCAGAAATTCATTTCATTGGGACTCATCAGACCAAGAAATATTTTTACAGTCTTCTATTGTCCAACAGAAGGTGAGTCTGTATAAATCGCAGCCTCATTTTCCTGTTTTAGCTGACAGGAGTGGCACCCAGTGTGGTCTTCTGCTGCTGTAGCCCATCTGCTTCGAAGTTCAAGATGTGCATTCAGAGATGCTGTTCTGCATGCCTTGGTTGGAACCAGTGGTTATTTGAGTTACTGTTTCCTTCCTATCAGATCGAAGCTGTCTGGCAATTCTCCTCTGACCTCTGGCATCAACGAGGCATCTTCACTGAGAGAACTGCTGCTCACTGGATATTTTCTCTTTTTCAGACCATTCTATGAGATGAACCTTAGAGATGGTTGTGTAGGAAAATCCCAGCAGATCAGCAGTTTCTGAATTATGATCCTATGTTCAAAGTCACTTTAAATCACCTTTCTTCCTTCTGATGCTCGGTTTGAACTTCAGCAGGTCATCTTTACCATGTCTACATGCCTAAATGCACTCAGTTGCTGCTGTATGATAGGCTATTTGAGCTAGAAAGCAGTTGAATAGTTATACCTAATGTTTGACACCTTTTGGAGAATCAAACAAATTATGTCATTCTAAATAAACTCTAAAATAAAAACAGAGTGCAACATGTAATACAATGAAAACCATGCCCAGTGGAGGGCTAAACAGTCATCCCAACAACTGCAGGTTCTGGAATGGCCACTTGAGGTTGGATACTTGCTTAATTTTAAAATAAATGTCCATAAATGTAAATAATAACCAACGACCTAAAATACATTTGTCAAGCAGCAGCTGTGTGTGTTTATGCTGCCAAAATACGTTAAATTAACTGTATTTTTGTACAATTCTAAACTCCAGTAAATAAACATATAGTAAGGGTTTTGGAGAAATGGACTGTGCCTCACTTCAACTGTGTGGTATGAGTCTAATGTAAAATAAATATAAAACTTGGTGCTGTTTTTATTGCTGTGTTGGTGAACTTCTTTTCTTTAGAGGATTTTGTTTTAAAGTGTTGCAGGGTTAAATAATGACAGTTTGTGTGACCAATCACTGGAGTGTGATTAGATGCTTCAGGGCTGATTTGAAATCAAAATAAGTGCATGAAGTGTTTCCACTCAGCAGTCTTGAGCTGCCTTCACAGTTCTGATTTAGGCACTTGAAATTTGTTTTGTGTTGTTTTATTTGATCTTGCTTCCATTCAAAGATAGTTACAGTGAGAAACAGACAAACAGGCACACAGTTGGAAGGAATGTATCATCCAAGGATGACTGACCAGATATGTGGGAAGGTCACCAGACACAAAGGATCAGAGGTCATAGTTCACCAACATTGATGGGTTTCACCCTGGATTTGTGGGGGAGAGTGAAGAAGAAATGTTGATGACTCTTTACTGTCTTAACCAAAGAGAGCTGCCACTATAGATGGCATACTCCATCAGAGACTAGAATTACCAACCAGTCACGTTACAGTTTACATCCATGTGTCTCCACACTCATATATGCAGTAAACACTTGGAAGTGATTTATCGGGTCTCCAGATTGAGTCAGTGAGCTGAGGTATTCAGTTGTCAGGATGGCCAAGTGGTCTAAGGCACCAGACTCAACTGTTAGAGACTTCCTCAGCAAAGGGGCTTCTGTTCTCCAAATAGAGCCATGGGTTCAAATCCCACTCCTGACAGAGGTTTTATCACACATTACACTTTGCTTGTCAGCAGATAGAACCAATATGACTAAAACCCAATTTCAACTGGATTAATTGCCACTTTAGATGACATACTGCATCAGGGACACCCTGTGGGTAAATGCCTCTGCCCCCCAGTCATATTACAGTTTACATCCATGTCTTACCTGACTCATATATGAAGATTTGTAAGTAATTTAGTAAGTAAGTAGGATGGCTGAGTGTTCTAAGATGGCAAACTCAAGTCTGAATTGCTCCCTGAAGAAAGGGAGCTTTGTTCTTCAAATAGAGGTGTGGGTTCAAATCCTTCTCTTTTCAAGAGAACGACCTCTGTTTAACATGACTAGATATCATTGTTCTAACTGGACAAATGGCTAGTTAGAAAAAGGTCACTCTCTAACATGACTGAAACTTCATTTAGCGTTACTAAAGGTCAGTTTATGGTCTCTCAGAATTAGTTAAGAGACAACAATTATCGCCTTAAACTTGTCTTCTTCCACCACAAGTTTACATCTTTTCAGACACCTGCTTTAACCAGCAGTTCTCCATTCATTCTTTATGGATGGTATGAAAAATTTAAAGGATAAATTTAAAACATAAATTTCATAAGATACTACATTTATGAACATTTAATGGGAAATTCAGGCAAGGTTTACAAAATGTGACAATGTGAAGCTGTTAAACAGCTGTGAAATGTTATGAACTAAAATCAGTCAGTGAGTTTCTGCTGACAGGATGGCTGCGTGAGCTAAGTTGCCAAATTCAAATGTTGGAGAACTTCCTCAGTAAAGGGACTTCTCATCTCCAAATGTAGGTATGGGTTCAAATCCCACTCCTGATATGTGCTTTACCATAGGATTCAATTATTGGCAACCAAATGCAACTGTTGAAGAGGATGTCTAAAGATAGATGTTAACAGTGAATGATTCCTATTATAATTCTCTGTTGTCTTCACCAGTGTGCACTTGTGGTTGTAATGGGAAATTTGTTGTTAGAGAAACGTGGTTGAATCATCGATTAATCCAATACGGGTTACCTGCAATTTATGAAATCCAGATTTTAATCATCAAATTTCAATCAGTTCATCTTTGAGTCTATGTCAAATTTTATGTCAAATTTCAAGAAATTCCCTAAAACTGTTCATGAGAAGTGGATGGACAAACAGACAACCAGGTACCAGACTCACGAGCTGACTCTTTCCAGAAGTAAGGGACTTTTGGTCTCCACGTGGATGCATGCGTAATGGGCAAAACGTTGTTTTGTGAGATTGCAGTGCCCCTAACCTTTGGCTTTTGACCATCAAACTGTAATCAGTTCATCTTTCAGTCTAAATGAAGGTTTGGCCAAAGAAAGAAATTAATTTTTTAAAAGAAATTTCCTCGAGTTGTTCAAGAGATGTCATGTTTATCAGAATGTGATGCAATACCAGAAAACATTAAGCCTCCAGCCACAGCTGTCACAGAGGATATCCAAACCCAGTACCCTAAATTTCCAAATTCCAGACTGAGTCAGTGAGTGTTGTCTTACAGCTGGGAAGGTTGTGAAGTGGTCTAAGGTACAAAACTCAAGAGCTGATTCATCCTGAACAGCGGGTTTTACTACATGTTTGACTCACTTCTCAGTGGAAATACCTACTTCATGTTTAAAACATCCAAAATAACAGAATGTGAAGAAACAACTGCTATGACTCTATGGTCAAAACATCTGAGCATTGTGTTAAAGAGATATCAGCTGAAGTCAACCTACATCTGGGGCCTACTTTTTGAAAAGGCAAAGGCTCTTGAGGAAATTGGAGTAGGACTAAAAAGACATTTCAACACACTCACTGGTAAAATGCTGCCTCCTGGTGGTGAAATTTTTAGTTAAAGTCTACAGAGGAAAATTACAAAAAGTAACTTTAATCCAACATGACTTGAAATGCTTAAATGGACTAAGGGCCAGAAACTAGATCAGGAGCTAGAATTACTGCTTTGTGGTTGCATGTTTCAAGTTCCTGTTTACATCCAAGGTTTGTCCAGACTCACATATTATATAGAGTGAAACCCTGAAAGCAATTTATTAGGTCAGAGAGAACATTTGTGTGAAATTTGAAGAAAATTCCCCCAAGGTGTTCAAAATATACTCTATCAGGAGTGAGCTAGCAAGCACCAACTGATATGTAGCTGTCAGGATGGCTGAGTGGGCTAAGGCACCAGACTCAAGAGTTGATTACTTCCTGAACAATGGGATTTCTGATCTCTAAATGGAGGTGTGGGTTCCAATCCCACTCCTGATAAAGCTGCCACTCATTTTTCAATGAAAAGATTTCAGTCTAACATGTTAAATCCTCTTTTAACTGAACTAATTACCAGTTTAGAAGTAATACTGCATCAGAAACTAGTATTATCTCCTACTGATTGTATGCTTAGTTACAGTTTACATTAATGTCAGTCCACACAGATGGAAAATATATAGTGAAAACTACGGGAATTTAATAGTTGGGCACCCGATCTGCTCGTTAAGTGATGTCATCACAGAGTTATCAACCATTGGCCTCACTGCCTTTTTATTAGCACTGTTCATGTCCAGCATCATTAAGCAAAGTTTTTCAGAACTCATGGTGTACACTACAGCCCATGGGCTCACGTTGTCCCAGACCCCAAATGTTTAAACACTTCAGAAAAGAATCAGTCTTGGAGTGACTAAGATGTCAGTATGGACATTAAGCTTAGGATCTGGACTTCTTCACCGTGAGTAATCCAGACCACACAGCAAAATATTAATGACTAACTTCGTGTTGTGGATCGATCATCTTGGCGGATGTTTGGTCCATTTTCAGAGTCTTCTTCCTGCCCTACGATGGCATTTGTCTCTGCTCATCAGATACCCTCACCATGAACTTTTACTGAGAACAATTTAACCCTTATTCTACATCTTACCTGTGCTAATGTCTTATATATTAGCCTAACAATGACTCTGTAGCTAGCCACCAGGTAGCACATATGTTCCTGAGTTTTAGTATTAAATAATGGCCATAAAAGAGATATGACATTCACAAGAATGGAATGAAAGGACATCTATCCCATTCCTTGTTGTCGGCAAGGAGGCATTATAAACTCTGACAGGGTGCTGGTGCTACAAAAAAGATTCTGAAAATCTCCAAATCCAGGAGCATCTATCTGCTGAGGACCATGAATGTTTGCACAAAATTTGCAATAGCTGATGAAAGGTTTCATGATTGGCATTGTGATTAGAAAAATTCATAGTGTCCCTAAAATCTCCATTAAATTCTACATAGATCTGACTCTTTTTTGTATCCTCTTTGATTTTCATATACATTGTCAAAGTGAATAAATGGAACTTTGATGTTCTGTGCAAATGGTTGTCCACATATGTGCATCCCAAAGGACAAAGCTTGTTTTCTACCATTATTTCACCCATGTTCTATTTGCCATAACTACAACTTTTCTCTAACATTATGTATAAAGCACTTACCATGCAGAGATATACAAAGTGTTGTCATTGTCTGAGATACAGGGTTTTGCAGAGTTTTCTAATATGAAATGTTCTTGTCTGGCGACTGGGTTGATGAGTCGGAACATGGCCAGAGACTGAAAACAAGCCGCAAGGAATAATGTGGCAGGCGGTGCGTATGATTGTGTTTTCTCTATGTGCTGACCCAAGTCTAAGTAAAGTGCACTGACAAGCTTCAGGGTGTCTCTGAAACACACGAAAGCATGTGTATGCAAGACTGTGTGTCCGTATTTACATGGGCTTTGTTTGAGGAGACAGTGTAAACACACACACACAGAGCTTGGTCGTCGTTCCAACACTATATTTAACAGCTCAGTTAGTCAACCAGTCAGCCCTGCAGCGCAGAAACACTGTTAGCGATGCATATGATCAGACACTTCAAATGCCAAACAGATAATTGACCAGTCATCTCAATAGTTCTTCAGGCAGCTAGTGATTTAGGCTGTTATTTATAGATTTAGTTTGTAGTTTATACCCAGTCAAGGCTTCCTGTGCAGGCATCCATCATAATTACATCTCCTGTGATTCTATAGGGCCGCTGCAGGATCTCACTAAAGTTACTAAAGATGTAATTGTTGAGTAACACCACAGACTCTATAAAAAAGAAGAGTAGCCTCTATAGACACAGACATTGGTTTGAAGCCATTTTGGCTACCGATCAGTCTAAACTTGACATTTTTGGTTCAAATCGCTGTCAGTATGTACGGGCAATGTATATTTCATCTGCTTTCACAAAAACCAAGATGGTGACAGTAAAAATGCTCAACACAAGGCTTTCAAAACAGAACTTCACAATCCAATAGGTGACATTTTTGTCCTTTTATATATAACTTTTAAAAAAGATTTAAATGTACTCTTTCACTGTAAAAGAAGGACCATTTGTTGATCATAAATAAATAAATAAGGGGTGCAGCAAACAGACACAAACTTTGCATTTGGTGGGGACTATTTTCAGTGGCAAACTGATCCACATTGTTGGTAAATGGACTGATTCTTGCATCACTTCATTATTGTTTCTGTTCCTTTTGTCACAAAACTATAAATTATAGCCTTAAACTATAAGCAAACTCCCCCCTCATGACCCTTGACCTTTCCCACATGCATGCATTCTGGCTGGCAGCTCACTCCACTCTGCACAAATAATTCCCACCATTCCAAGTTATTCTAAAGCACTGATGCCTACTGTAACATTCAGGAGACTTATGAAACAAAAGGTTAGGCCTCTGAATGGCCAATGTCAAGGATTACTTCTCAGACAAATTCTCCAGCAACAAAGCTTCCATTGTGGCCCACCAAGCTCTCAAATTAACAGCGGGAGCAACTGCACGCTTAACCGCACTTGACAGGCACCACCACCTCTCTCCAAGGCCTAAAATATGTATAGAAAATGGAAAAAAAAAAATCTAATCAGTGTATCTAGGGAGTCTAAATAGATTATGATAAATATAAATTAAAATGTTCATAATCTATTTAAAAATAAGATTTAATCTGAAGCATGGATTAAGCTGCAGCATATACAACATCTGTCAGAAAAGGTTACAGCCCTTTAGGAGCTTCTGTTCGCTGCTTGTTTTTTCTCTAAAATATTGGCTTGTTTCTTGATTTAAATAAGTGCTTTTGTGCTGTTCCTTCTTTCTATTAAATCACATTAAAATCCCGGCTTTTAAGGAGGGGTTTTGGCTGTCTTTAATGGCCTTCTATTTAAACCCATGGGACTGAGTTCATTGTAAAGGCGTCAAGTTCATGAGAATGAAGCATACCTCTTCCGGCTGAGTTTTTCAAAATAAAACCCCTTTCAGATAGCTTCAGATAATTTCTAGGTGCTTACATTTTATTTTAAGCCCGTTTAAGCTCTAATAAATACAATGCAGCATGGCGCTGTTAATGTGCACATTTGCACATTTTATCAACATTTTTGCACGTTAATACTAGCGCAGAGCAGCTGCTGCTGGAAATGATGCAAAGAATGCATAATGTGTGTAGAATGTGATAATCTGATTCAGAGTACATAACAGCAAATGCTGATTTTTAATTTCAGGTTATTTTTATCACATGCACTGCCTCTCTGCTGCTTCTCTGCTGTTTTGTCTGAAGAAAGTGCCCTCTCTCACCTCTTTTCACTCACCATGTGTTTATACACCACTCTGCATTTAATCATGAGTTATTAATAATCTCTGGCTCTCTTCCACAGTGTGTCTTTTGTCCTGTCTCCCTCCCCTCACCCTCAACTGGTTGCGACAGATTTGACTGCCCCTCCCTGAGCCTGGTTCTGCCGGAGGTTTCTTCCTGTTAAAAGGGAGTTTTTCCTTCCCACTGTCGCCAAGTGCTTGCTCATAGGTGATTGTCTGATTGTTGGGGTTTTTCTGTATTATTGTAGGGTCTTTACCTTTACCAATATAAAGTGCCTTGAGGCAACTGTTGTTGTGATTTGGTGCTATATAAATAAAATTGAATTGAATTGAATCAGTTACGATAATGAAACTGTTTCTGTTGATGAGTTAAGTATTTAGAGAATTAGAATTTGAGATGTGGTAACTATCACAACATTTTCTTGATATCAGACTGAACACTTGGATATTTTTTGTGTCATATCTTTGATACAAACTTGGCTTCTGGAGGAGTTCTGATTAGTCCACTCCACTGAAATGACTTAAGTTAGTATTTATTCAGGTTTCTTTTTTAAAGGGAGTTCTTCTTCCCCACTGTCACCAAGTGCTGAAGTTAGGGGATTGTCTGATCAGTGAGGTTTTCTCGCTAATATTGTACTATATAAAACACCCTGAGATGACTGTTGTAATGTACAGCTGCCTCATAACTACAAGTTTTTACATTTTTGTTCAGCTACTCTCAAATTTTTCTCCTGCTGCACAGATATTTTACTTAAAGCTGGTCAGAAATGTTGATTTATTGGTCTCAAAACTTCTCTAATCTCCCCTCTTGGTTTGCAGCATTCATAGAATGAAGCCCTAGTTTTCATTTGAGGCAATAAAAAAGAGAGAGAGACTTGTTGCTTCCACTTTCATGTCAGTGCTGCATTATGGTGATGTTAGTCATATGCATACGTCTTTGCAGTGCTTACACACTCTAGATATTGTCTGTCACGGAGCACTGAGAGCCATCGCAGATCTTAAACCTCTTTCACTGCACGTTGTCTGCTCGGGTTGGATGGTCTGCTGTGTCCTTTCATAAACCCAACCAGCAGTCTTATTATGTATGCATTTAGTATTATGTTGTTGTCTTTTGGTTCCAAGACCTATTTCTTCTATCTGTCCCTAAAACTGGAACTCCATCCGTCCATTTTCTTCCGCTTGTCCAATTCAGGGTTGGAGGGAAGTTGGAGCCTGTCCCAGAAGTTGTAAGGCGAGAGGCAGGGCACGCCCTGGACAGGTCACCAGTGTGTCACAGGGCTAGAGCCAGATACAGCCAATTTCAAAGCACCAGTCAACCTTACGTGCATGTCTTTGGATAGCAGACACAAGGAGAAAATGCAATCCCCACACAGAAAGGCCCCGGAGTGGAGTAGAATCCAGAACCTTCTCCTTGTCAGTCAATAGAGATAACCACCATGCCACCTAAAGCCTGAGCTGACAAAAAATGGTGGGGGTTTGAATCAGCTGCAAAATCAACAACATTTTAGGGAGCTGGTCTCACCAAAAGAATTTGGGGTCATTTTAAGTGACCTGGAGACTGCAGATGTTATCCCTGAACATTACTGCCCTTGTTTTAGCCCAACACAATGACTTACTGTGATTTAAGTTTCCTTCGCTTTGAAGTTTATCATTTAAAAACCTCAAAGGCATTGGTACACTTGTTTTTGTGTATTTGACTGATCTCCCGTCTATTGTGACCAGGACATTCTTGTACGGGATTTTTTTTAATCTCGGGGGTCATAATTAAAGAAAGGTTTGATATTCAGTAGGCTTTTATTTTGAAAGGAAACTGGACATACCGTTGGTGTTAACTGCTGCAAACCTGACGGACTGTATACGCCAACAGGCATTGGGGGTTAGTGTGAGGAGGAGGAGGAGGAGGAGGAGGAAGAAAAGCCTTCAGCCTGATACTCCCCAGTTTTGTTGCGTCTCGCGCCGTTTCCAGCGGAGCTCCTGGCAGAAGATCGTGCTGGATGTGTGCACCACGTATCGGCTCTGGATAAGGAAAGCACGCGCTCCTGCCTTTAAAAACTGGACGTGTGTGTGCGTGTGCGTGTGCGTGTGCGTTGGCTTAGTCATGAATTACACCTGAGCCGGGCATATAGTTCCTGGGCGTGGGAAGCACCAAGAAAGCAGCTTCCCTACTTGTTTGTCGTGGGAATATTGTTAAAGTAAACTTCACCGCAAACGTTGAAGCGGACGTGCGCTGCGCTCCGGTCCGGCACTTTTTCCCCTTTCCCCACACCAGGATGTAATTTTGGGAACTTTTTGAAGGACTGAGGACGCGCAGGACTAGTTTCATTATCTAACTTTTGATTTAATTGGGGAATATTGTCAGGAAACGCGGCTGTGCAGCGCAGAGAAACATCAGCGGCGGATCCAGAGGTACGTTGAGCGGCGTTTGGCTGCCTGTCCCTTACTTTTTAACCACCAATTTAATCATTTGTATCTGTTTCACAACGGAGACAAAACTCTTCTTCTTCCACAAGCGCAGTTTCCCAAAGCCTCTCGCAGCAGAAAAGCCTTTAAGGAGGATTTTAAAGATCTCCAGAGAACTCGTGATTCCTTATCAACGCGTGAATTCTCCCTATCCCTTGTGTAGAGAACGCCAAACTCCGCTTATCAAAGTTCAGGTTTAACAATGTATTGATTATTGGCGAATTGAACCAGCACCTTGGTGCTTAGGTGTTGTTTTACACTTAGCATTAAGGTAGTTGATTTTCGGCATTCAAGCCATCCACGAATCACTGTGTTATCTTGAGGAAAAAAACACTTCTGGACGTCTGGACCTGATTTCATCCATGTAATCAGCTGCCACTAAGGAGCACTTTAAAACTTACTGTTGTATAAGTTTAAAAAGTGTCCAGCCGAGATGGAGTCTGGCCTGCAATGATTGGCTGCAGGATTTAAGAATCTTTTATATTGCAGATGGGTTAGGATACATTTAATTTCAAGGTTTTTAAACGAAGTCTGGCATATGGGAGACAGCGGAATGTGCTGGGACCTATCAATACTCAGAACATCTGGAGCCTCAGCCAGTGGGCTGATCCTGTTGAGTCGGTGACAATAATGTATTCCAGACCGACTTCCTCCAGTGTTAACTTCACATATTGGAATTTACAACAGCTGTAAAAACCCATTATCTTTTATTGATTCTGCCCATTAATTCCATGCCAATCTCAATGAGAGGGGCTGAGCTGTAACTCTAGACTCTAAACTCTAGACCGTTAGATATCCCTAACATTGTAGGTAATGTAATGTGGTAGAAGCAGATGTTTTTTGAAGGCAGTATTGATCATAAATGCCTAAACCATTACAACAGCAGCCAGATAATGGTTGTACTTAGTCAAATCTTTGGCTCCAAAGGTCATTAAAACACATTGGCCCCCATCTCATGCGAGGAACTATGAATCTTGGAAACTGTGCTGCTGGCCATCTGCTTCAGAGCACTGCTGTACATGATGGGAAGGTAATTGCCCATGGTGTGAGTTAATGGATTAGAATAGCCTCCACACTGCACCTTGAGCTGTGGAGCCATAAAACTATTATAGCTACAGCGACACAGCTCTGTTTAGATTCAGGTTGTTTGATGTTATTAGGGCTAACAGAACTCTAATCAGCTGAGCATGCAGTTTCAAGGCTGCTTGAGCAGTTCATTGTCATGTTTGAGTTACTGCAGTCACTGGTGGGAAGTTTGGATGAGCAGGAGTCGATCAAATGTGACTAGAAACTGTATAACTCATACCTTTTTTAAACATAAAATTTGCAGCCAATTACAGGGTTGTGCTTACAGTGTCAATATGAGCGATGGAAATGTCTCCTAACTCTCATTGCTGGCGCTTGTTCAAGCAATGTTCTCAATGAAATAGCCGCTCTAATGTGTTCTTAAAGCAATCGATAGTTCTAAAGCGCTGTGTTATTCTGAATAAGCTCTGCAGTAAATCCCCTTTTTTAAATGTTTTCCTAGAAGCCGGACTCTTTCAGGCGCAGCTTTAACACATGTCACACACACAACAACACAAGCACTATGTTCTGTTTAGTGAATGACTTGTCAGATGAGCTTTACATTGAATAGCCTTAGAGGCAGACAGTGCAGGGCTGTGGATTCTCTCCGACTTCTTTTGGAGTTTGTGCAGGTGATTTTTGGAGGTAAAGGGGATTTCACTGGCTGCTCATCGGGTTGATTCAGCAGGACGGCTGACTTTCAGCTTGATAACGTACAAATGGAGAACCCACAGAAAGGAAAATAAAAGGGCAATGGCTTCTTTTTATTCATTTATTACTATGACATTTAACATTTTGGAAGGTCAGCAGGTTAACTGTGTATTTTGGATAACTTCTAGAGACATTTTTCATTTGGTAACAGAGGTTTGGGATTCTCAAGAGTACCTTTCTCTTCTCTATTTGTTTAAATGGGCTTTACCCTGATCTGAGGGCTCAGCCAAATCAGAACTGGCAGGATGTAAAATTCAGTACTTGTATAATGTGCTGGGGTAAAAAAACAAACCAAAAACAGATGGAACTGGAAATAATGTGGGATTAGCAGATGGTTTAAGTTGCTACATTTGATGCCCTTCGCTTCCTGCCGGTTTTAAATAACACCAGAATTTCCAGGACTAGTTTGACATGTTTCAGAAGTGCACTCATGTACCTTTTAGCCACATGCTTAGAGTTTGTAATTTTGATATCACTGTGTGGTTGGTTTAAACTAGTCATACAGTGAGTTAAAAAATATGGGGGAGATACAGTCCTGTGAAAAAGAGTTTCCACAGGTCTGTATGCACTCCTGTGAAAAAAGTACACCCTCACTGCTTCCATAGAAATTAAGAGGATAAGTAGCAGCCAGGTGCTGCTAATCATGATTAACGGATCATCAGCAAGTGTGGCCACCTCTTTAAAAGCAGGAGTTTTGGCAGTTTGCTGCTCTGGAGCATTCAGGTGTGTTAACACAATGTCACAATCGTCCCAGAACTGGACGTCCCAGCAAATTCACCCCAAGGTCAGACTGTGCAATGCTCAGATTGCACAGTCTGAAAAAAAAACAAAACAACAACAACAACAAAAAAATAAAAAAAACCAGGAGCTACACCTCAGACTCTGCAGGCCTCAGTTAGCATGTTAAATGTTAAAGTTCATGGCAGTATAATTAGAAAAAGACTGAACAAATATGGCTTGTTTGGAAGAGTTGCCAAGAGAAAGCCTCTTCTCTCTTAAAAAAAAAAAAAAAAAAAAAAAAAAATCAAGGGAGAAGGGTA
>VUQS01049759.1:0-15957 GCA_015108495.1 Heterochromis multidens | reverse complement strand
GAGTTTTTTTCCCCCCCCCCCCCACACACACACACACACACACACACACACACACACACACATACACACACACACACACAGTTAAAGGATAATTTAAATTTATAACATAGGCTGTAAGTATGAGTTTTTTATATTAGTCTGAACTTTAAACTCACCAAACTCTTTTCAGGAAACCTTTGACATCACAACAACCACGTTTCATAAACAGGTTTTTGGTGCACACACATGTCACAGGTATGGTATTTAGGCAAAACTTAAGGGCTAGTCATTAGTTTTTACCTTTCTTGCCCCAGTGCACTCTTCTGTAGGAAAAAAAAAACGTGTGTCATGGTCCCCGGATTTAATCCTTGTTCTCTGTTCGGATCTTTTGATTTTCATTCATTTCTGAGTATTATGCTTATGTTTATGTTTATGTTTATTTAAAAGGGATAATGCATATTATTTAACATGAGCACTTAAATTCATCATGTAAATATGCCAGATTTAGCAACACAGGCTAATTCTCATCTGCAGTTCCTGGCAGGTTGATGGCATGTTAAATTAATCAACAAAACAAAGTGTGAACATAATTAAAAGACAGAAAAATAATAAGTAAAATAAAACACATACCCAAATAACATAATAAAGATCAAATATTAAAATCACTTACATCAACTCACAAAGACAAAAACACATCAGAATCAGGGACTTTCAGTAGCACTACTTCAAATCATTTGATTATCCAATAACCACTGTTTTATAGATAACAGTAAAAAAAATGTTATGTTTCTTATTTTGGTGGATATTGTATTCCAAGTATATGCTGCTCAATACGAAAAAACTGACTGCCCAAAAGTACTTTTCCTGAGGGGTATTTTACAGTCCCTTCTGGAATGTGCTCTGGTAAATGTAGATGTATTTTGATTTTGTTTTATGAACTAGAGGAGGAGGAAGGGGCCATACTGTAAAGAATTTTATACTCAAGTAGTATATCTGCATATTTAATCATGTTAATCCAATTTAAGAAACCATATTTAGTTAAAATTTTACAATGATGATATAAATTTGGCTTTTTATCTAATGTTTTACTTCCCTCCTGTCTCATTGTCATTAATTGACTTCAACTGTGATTACCCTCACCTGTTTCTCATTGTCCCCAATGATCTCAACTCCCACTCCAGTTTGGAAGATAAATAATCCTGTTTTCCCCTCAGTCTTGGTCTCAGTGTCTGTCTCCCTGTGTGTGCCCTGCCTGTTTTAGATTCAGTTGCCCCCCACCCCCTTTTTCTTTTCTTTTCCCCTTTTTCTTTATTCCATCTGCATTTAGATCCTTTTTCTGCACTAATATTTGCATGAAGTGTAACTCTAGCACTCTATTTTCTGTGTTGCCATTGTCTGGCAGAACAAACTGCAATTGTTTGTTTTTTGTGACCACCTAGTCACTGCAACTGCTGGTTAAGTGTGTAACACCCTCACCCTCTGGGTAACCACTTTTGACTGGAAGGCAATTGCACCGGTCACCTGGTGAGAGGCAATCTGTCTCCAAACAATCACAGTGCGACTCAGACTGACTGCAATCAATCTCAGACAGATTGGTGATGTCATATATTATACCAAAGATTGGACACAAAGTGTAGACATAAGAGGCTGACAGCAGCTTTACAACTTTTATTGTCAAAAGGAAACAAGTATTCAAGGAAGGCAAGCCAGTGAGGACACACTGGTTCACAACTCCATGTGAAAGTGAGAGAGAGAGAGACCAAGAGAGACTACAGAGAGAAGAGAGAGAGAAAAGGAGGGAGAAAAAGGAGGAAAAACCAAAGGCATGACAGGACTATGACAGGTGAAGGTTTGCAAATAACTGACATCTAATTTATAAACCCAGACAGTTTGCCAACACATTGCAATCAATCTGAGTCAGCCTGTATCGATGAGTGCAATTTGTCTGCAGTGCATGTCTTTGTAATAGGGGACTCAGCTGGTTGTATTCTGGTTATATTACTACATAAAAGCAAGTTTGCCAAGCACCTATGTCATTTTGCAGTCCTGCAGCAACTCTATCACTATTTGTGGTGGAATATCTGAATTTCCATTTCAGATCTATAAGGTCCTCACTGGATTCTGAATGTAAGCACTTACTGTGGAATTTTTTTTTTGTAGTGAATTTCTGTATATATAAATAGAAAGAGATTTGCAGACAGCAAAAAAAAATAAAGATTTTTAACATTTTATCACAGTTAATTGCTGTATTATTACACACAGATTCCATATATTTTCCCACTTGACTCCATTCAATCAGAAACTAATAGCAGACAGATAACAGATTGGTAGCAGACTGACTGTCTTATTACCATTTTATCACCTTCTTGATGCACCAAAGTTGCTTTGAAGATGGCAACTGACTGCAAGTGGTTGCAGACCTTCAAAGCATCCAGTTCAAAGGCAAAAAGACAGCACACTGTCACAGTCATTTTGGTTGTGCTGCAGTATCCAACTGCTGTTTTCCCTAGTACTGCAACATTAGGTCGATTTGTATAACGTTTTTGCCTGTTTGGGACACTCAGATGGACAAAAGTTCAACAGAAAAAACTGTAAAGCCAAAATGAATAAATTACACTTAATTTGAAAGGCAACATAGTTTAGTTTGTGAAATTGTTAGATCACAGTGATTTCTTGTACATGCACTGACCTCATTATTTGAAACTCCTTTCATTATGAGAGAAAAAAAGAAAAGGCAGAAAAGGTCGACTTTAAAAAGTCATTTTTAGGTAAACCCCTCAAATTTAATGCTTTTTGTTTTGTTTTTCAATAGCAATTCTGTAGTCATCTTGCTGTATTTTCATGAGGATAAATATTTAATGGTGCAGTTGTCTTCTGTTGCATCCATTAATCATGGTTCTGTGATGTTCACATGTGACATTATTCAGCATTAAATAAGGGTTTATAGACCCCAAAACCCCAAAGCAGAAAGGCGCTAATGTCTGTATAATAAAGGGCAATATTCTGTCGTTTGGACTTGAAGCACTTACATTTAGTATTCTGCTGGTGTACAGTAAAGGCTTCAATAACCTAAAGTAATTACAAAACTGGCCTTGTAAAAAAAAAAATTGGTTGTTACATAGCTTGGGTTGATGGCACCAGAACATAGTGAAAGACAGATAGTTATACAGATAGAAATACAGATAGATCTGTAGAAATACAGATAGAAATATGGGTTAGCTGAGTGCTCACCCATATTCCTGTATAAAAAGAAAAAAGAAAGTCACGAATTACAAAGGGTCTTAGGTTCCTCATCTTCAACCCATGGTATTCCTTTAAGGGTTGAATCTGTAAAAGGTGGAATTAAATTTTAATTAAACATAGCTGAACTGAATTCGATCTAAAGATAAACTACTGTCTTGTTTTCATTCCGCCCTTCACATCTCCTTCCCTTTTCTCGTACTATACCTTCATGCCTTTATCTGTTCCGCCATCCCACCATCCTTTCCTATCTCCTCATATTCTTAATCTTTGGTTTGACTTTGCAAACATTAGCGCAATGGTGAATGCCACAGAGGAATCCTAGCTGCATAGCAGATCTGCAGAAAGACACAGCAGTGACCAATACTATTGATCTGACAGGAAGACCAAACTGAATCTCTTGAGTACACATGCAAACCGGGATGGACAGATAGCCATGAGTATTCCTTATTTGATGCACTTGGAAGAAAACATGTGGGACATCCTCTCACATTTACTGTCCAGTTTCTGTAACAGCTGTAAAAACTGAATCTGCAAGACCTACTGTACACACACGTGCACACACACACACACACACACACACACACACACACACACACACACACACACACACACACACACTATTGATTCACTGTTGTGAGACTGGTTCATTAAATTGTAATCAGTGGCTCATGACAAGAAATCACCACAGTATTTGGTTGCTAATTGAGTTAAACAACACTTTATTTAGCAAATTATAGGTATAAATATTGTGTCAGCATACTGAGGTTTTACCATATGACTTAATTCTTTTCAAGGCTCTGGGGGGCCCCAGGCAATCACAGCCATTGTGGTGCCCCCACATGTGTCCCATGCTCTCATAAAAATTTATTTAGTTAATGCAGTCAAACATTACAGTTCACTGGTTATGAGGAAAGTGTCTTTACATACCTGCCAACATTCATGTTTATATGAAAGTTAGGTTTTAGCTATTGCCTGTCTTAGTACACTTTGACAAAGGCTTTGTGCTGTATTATATTAAATAATATAAATAATATATAAATATATATAATTATATTATATAATATATAAATATTAACTTACTAGTTATTTATTTATTGGAAGTTTTAATCTGTGAACATCTTTCCAAATTTACTACAGTCTGCAACTAGCCTACCCCTCAGATGCATTTTGATGCATTTTAAAGTGTCTTAGAGCAGAGAAGATTTAGTCATTCATTATTCAAATGGTCTTTCTTCAGCTGCTGCTCACAAGCTTCTTAAATCAGCAGGATAATAAGCCCAAACATAGCGCAAAGCTTTGAAGAAGAGACGAAGCTTCCAAATGAGCCACCACGTTCATCTGGTTTGAATTCCAGGAGCTCCTACCATGGTTTTGTTCAGTCAGTTGCTGCTAGTTGTCAGGCTGTAGAAAGCTGTAGGCAGCATCTGTCAATTATCTATTGTGGCATTGTCTAGTGACACACTTGTCAAACATCCAATGCTTGGAAGTGGCACAAGTCCAAAAAGACCACTGCACTATATTTACTAGTCCATCATGCAGGTGCTGTCAAAGACGTTGCTATGACCAGGAATGTTGACCATATCAATTTCTCACATCTTCACATTGGTTTCCATTGTATCAAAAAATCCCCGGCTTTATTAACTTCAGTTTAATTAATTAATCTGATAATAATACAGTAATCATTATTATTAACCTACACCTAACCATAACCCTACCCTGATCATCTTCTTTATTCCCTTTTGGAATTATCACAGCCGATCAGCTGCCTCCATTTCACCCTATTGCTTGTGCCCTTTTCTGTCACACCAACCCTAACCCAGGTCTTGACCGATCCTGTTTGGAAATTTCATTCATGATGATCTGCATGTTTGGTTTGGCAAAGATTTTACATCAGATGCCCTTGCTGACACAACCCTTCCTGGGCTTGCAACTGGCACTGGGAGCATACTGGCCTGGTCCCAAGCCCATTTTTGTTGGAGCTTCATGTTGTCCTTGGGGGATCCTACTCTCACTAAAAATTAATTTAAGTGATTTCATCAAAATAAAATTTGAACGTACATTGTTTTAACTTAATAAAAATCCGTGAGATATGATTGAATTTATTCATGTCTGCTTGCCTTTAAAATCTAAACAGATGCTGACCTGAAGCTTAAAAAAGTACCCACTGAGAAATGGATTATCTTTATCCCAACAGTGAAGGAGACGTGGCTAAAAATAGCTGGAGAATGGAAGACATGGTGGGATGATGCAAAAGGCTATAAATAGAGATGTGAGCTGATCTGTGGCCATGACTTTTAGAATCATAATCTGTTATTTTGGGAAGGTTGGGAGACACGATGGCAGATTATCAAACAGTAGGCTCTCACATTAGAGAAGACACATGGTGAAACACCATGCTACACCTCCAGTTCATACACAAGCTGGAGGGAGAAAATGTGTCAAAAGCACATTGATACACAGCGTGACTCAGTGAATTGAAATATATTGTATGTATTTTCTAAAACTGTCGAAAAATGAGCAGACTGGGCAAGACTAGCCAAACTGTTGTCAGGCAAGGAGCAATCCTGCCAATACTTACATCACATTGTCCTCAATTGGAAAGTAACGCTAGATAAGATCTATATTTATGTTTTTTTTACAAGAAACTTGGAACCTAGATTTCAACTTTAATAAATGTCATGAAATGGCTCTCAAAGTTGGCCCTCTGACTAGGAAACTCAAATTTATGCATTCCAAATTCCCCAAGAAGCAGACTGTCTGACATCACTCAACATGACAATTTAAAACAAGCAAGCAAAATGTCTGCTATTGCAGAAAATTTGTTTTTTTTCCTACTCTATTTTGTGTATATGGTCTGTTACTGACATCTGTACTTATTTCGGCAGTGAACCCATGGGCATTGCAAGAGAGCTCATTACAGCAACCTTGGTTCCAATTTTCCCCAGTGGCCTCAAAACACAAAAGTGAAGCCAATACTGAAATGCTTTAAGCTTCCATTCTCTTTAATGACCAGCAGGGGGTGACTCCTGTCATTGCAAAAAGATTTCTGTTGTACAGACATCTACTAGAAAACAGTAACCTGAGTTACAGATAAAAAGAGTTTTCCTGATGAGTTTGTTGGGATTTTTTTTTAGTTTCAAATTTGATTCAGTACAAAATGGACTGATTCTTATATAGCGCTTTTCTACTCTCCCGGAGTACTCAAAGCAAATAAAGTTTATTCTGTAAATTATTGTGCCATTAGAGTAAGAATAGAAGATTTCAGACTCTGCTGATACCATTCAACCACCTCTAGCGTTTACAGAGAATGGTCCAAAAAAGAGAAAATATCCAGTGGGTAGCAGTTCTCTGGGCAAAAGTGTCTTGTTAATGACATTCATTGCACTATTGCACAGCAGCACTTGCACTTTTTCTGCACCTTACATTTTAAATCATCTCACTGGTCAGTAATCATCTCACTGGTTAGCTCTGTCTGTATGTCTTCCTTGTTGTCTACATGTTTTGTTTGTTAGTCTTAAATGTTCTTTTTGCACTGTCTGTGTCCCATGTTTGCACTGTTCGCACTTATGTAGTTAGTCTATGTCGCACACATCTCACTTTATGTACAGTCTGTAACTTTGTCACAAATGTTATATGTAGCACCTGGTTCTGGAGAAACGTTCCTTCGTTTCACTATGTACTGTATAACATGTATGTAGCTGAAATGACAATAAAGCTCAACTTGAACTTGAACTTGAACAACATGAAAACATGGATCCATCCTGCCTTCTATCAGTGGTTCAGACTAGTGGTGGTGATGTAATGATGTGGGGGATATTTTTTGGCACACTATGGGCCCCAACTGAACATTGTTTAAATGCCACAACCTACTTGAGCATTGTTGCTAACCATGTCCATCCCTTTCACATCTTCTCACGGCTGCTTCCAGCAGGAAAATGTGCCATGTTACAAAGCTCAGATCATCTTAAAGTGGCTTCTTGAAGATGACACTGACTTCACTGTACTCAAATGACCTCTACAGTCATCAGATCTCAGTCCAACAGAGCAACTTTGGGATGTGGTGAAATGGAAAACTCTTATCATGGATGTGCAGCAGACAAATCTGCAGCAAGACTGCGACGCTAGCATGTCAATATGGAGCAAAATGTTTCCAGCAACTTCCAGCATTTATGCCACTAAGAATTAAAGCAGTTTTGAAGGCAAAAGGAGATCCAACCCAGTATTATCAGGGTGTAACTAATGAAGTGGCTGGTGAGCATATGTACAATTAAATCCTGTGAGCCAAAAGCTCAGGCTGCTATAACTACTATAAACTCTCTGTTTCAGACAGTTTTTTCTACACTTGGCTCTGTATGATGGTCAGTGAATGTGGATATCCCTAATAATGATGATCTCAGGCCCACAGTTCTGGCTGCAAGCAAAGAAGCCCACCTAACTGCTGTTCAAAATTTCTGTTTTTGAGGAGTACCCAGTCTGGAGAAAGGACATAAAAGGAGGTGCAGAGGAAATAAAATGGTTTGTTTCAGACAAAGTATGCATTGAAGAGCTGCACCCAGGCCCAGTATTTAATAAATATTGATTATTTTGATTGTGAGTATTGCAAGACTACGCTAGTAGAGTCCAAGAAAAAGAATATGGTATTAGAAATGACCATATTTGGTCCTCTTTAATCTAACCAAAACTCTTCCTAAGTTTTTATGTCTACATATAACCAAACTGTATACAATTAGCTGATCAAAAAATAAACATGTATGTTTTGGTAGTGATGTGTTCATGGAAAGTATAAAAGATAGACATAGCTTCCAGGTATGTAAAAAGGAGCTAATCCACTTCTCTGGTTGCAAAAAGACTTCCAGTGGTATAGAATTTTATTGGTAAACTGCTCTTGGCTCTCCCCTGATAACTTTACAGGATTAATCAGTAGTTTCAGGTCATTGAATATACATTGAGTTAACTTTGTAAATTGTGGTCATTCTAAGACTCAAAAAGGACACTTATGAAGGATATGCTCATTGGCTGAAGATTTGTCAATTACAAGACCAACTGCTCATTGACTAACCACACTAACCATACAATTATATTGGTGTATCCATCACATCACATAAAAAGAGATGAAAGAGGCAAAAACATATAATTTATGCATTATTTATAGCGCTATATTCAGTGTTTAAAGTGGGTGGAATTGTGTTTTTGATGAAGAGGGGCGAGCATAAGGAGAGTAATGTTTTTGAAGTAACAGGTAATTTTGAAATGCAATATTTCTAACAGATTAACAACTATCATCAAACACACAAACTGTTTGTGTGCAGTTTGTCATGCAGTGTGTCTGCTAGCTAAAGGTCCATCTGTATATGATGTGAAGTTTTGGTTTTTTCATATTGTGAAATGTCCTGCAAAAACAAACTGAGATAACTTTGTAATTCAATGGTTGCATGAAAATACTGAGCAGTTTAGTGCCGGATAAACAGATTAGCTTGCCTTACTGTGGTGAATTTACAGTAAAGCACTGTGTTGGACTGGTGCACAGTGGCTGTGGTGTTCATGGTCACTGTTAGGTTACATCAAGTGTAGCAAAGATGTAATGTAATGAATTGAATTTAAGCTAATGATGCTTAGTTTCATTCCACCTTTATACCAACTGTATAAACAGTATACTGTTAGTGTAGGGAATAGAAATCAGCCAACATAGCTTGTGAAACATTGTGTAACATATAGTTGAATTCAGTTGTATAAATCCACAAAGAGGAGTAAACCTCAGAGCAGCAACAGCAAAACATGTCAGCTGATCACAGCCTGTTCACTAAGAAAATCTACTGGAGCTCTCAGTAGGAATTATTGTGAGTTATGATTCTTTTCCCCATGCTGAGCCACTACAACCGATCTTAGGGTTTCTCCAACACCCGAATCAGACTTTAACTCCTGACTGTACTCGTGTTCCTGTTTAAGTGTATTCCCATGTCTCTTATTATTTTATTATAATATAGTATAATATAGCACGAGGATCAGTTAGTTATGAGCAAAAATAGTAGTAGTAGTAGAAATGTCCTTCAAAGAGCTACTTTGTACTTTCTTACTTTGAGTACATTTCAGAGCCTGTACTTTTTCACTTTTACTTGAGTAAAGAAGTTGAATCAGTACTTCAACTTTTACCAGAGTATTTTTTACCACAAGTGTTCTTACTTCTACTTAAGTACAGAATGTCTGTACTTTTGCCACCTCTGCATATAGAATATTAAAAAAAAAACTAATGTCTCATAAATGCTATCCAACACTGCTTCTTCCTGCTACCACAAACTGGCTTTGCAAAAAAAACTGTAGGAAGTAGTACTAACCTCATCACTGCAGTGGAAAAAACACCACCTTATCTTAGACTAACCTAACATAAATATGAGGGTCAGTTCAGATTGCAAGGACTTTAGAAAACTTCTTGAGGACCTGTGGTTGTTTGATAAATGCGATTTGTCCAAACTATTATATAAAACATGTGAACACCAGTTCTGTTTCGTTATGTCATAGCCATTAAGCTACATTCAATTCAATTCAATTCAATTTTATTTATATAGCGCCAAATCACAACAAAAGTCGCCTCAAGGCGCTTTATATTGTAGGGTAAAGACCCAACAATAATTCACAAGTGTCAGAAAATGACTTTAATGAAGAAGGAATCAAAGTTATAAGATGAGCCTGGTATCAAAATGTAGGTGAAAAGGAGACCTTTCATGTGCTTTAACTTGTTTTGAGCAGCCACCTATCCCACATGGTTATACGAGCCCTGAAAGTTTACCCAAAATGCACTTTTTTCAAGTTTTCTCCAGTGAATTATGAGACCATAGATCAAACATCCAGGGTACCAGTGCTTGTTTCTGTTCTTCTACATCAAAGACATGAAATTGTTGCAGTTTTGCTATTCAAGCTATGATTGTGTCCAAAAAAAAAAAAAAAAATAAAAAAAAAAAAAAAAAAAAATCTGGAAAAATAACGTGAATTTTAAAAATGCAAAATTTTTAAACCCACCCTTACATACTTTGCGGGCATGTAACTTGGAAAATATTCATAGTATGAAAGTAAAATTATGCTTGGCTTCATTTAATATACTAAAGTTATTGCAGGAAGACAACATCAGCTGATTCTGAGGGGGTCAGGTGGAGGCACGTGATTTTTCATGAAATGACCTATGAGTGTTTTACATGGTCACACTTACAGCTACAGCTGCATCAGGATTTTTATAGTAACAGCAGGTTATGCAAAAGATGTGAGACTCACAGAGTTGTCACCTGACTGCAATTAATGAAAGAGTTTTTAGCATGTGTGAGCTCATTATTTTGGTTTTATGCCTCAATGCTCTCATGCACATTGCTGCCAATAGGAAAAAACGAAACTCCCTTAAACCCCAGTGTACGCTAACTGCCCAGCCCCAAACTGCAGACAGATTTGGCAGCTAGCTGGTGAATGTTGTAGAACATTTAAATGCTAAAATATTTCTCCACATATTTCTCTCAGTAGTTGGTTAAGGTGAGTGTTTTTTCAACTTCAGCCAGGTTTGCCAACAATGCTAATGTTGATTATTCCAAAACAGGGCAATGTTTGCTAATGTATGTTCACCTTATGTGGTGAAATGTGTTGCATTATATTTTTAGGCTAAATGCTGCTTTGCTCCAGTGTGAAACCATTCCAAACTTCCCTTTGTCTGAGAATTATTTGCACGGCCTTGTGTTTTTGTTATTTTATTTTCACCCATTACAGATTTTGTGGTCATATGACCTGATCTTTGCTTCTTTCACTTTTTATTTGGGACTGCCAAATATAACATATGGTCTCACAGTGAATTCATACAGACACAGTTCTGTACCTTTTAACTCGTTTCACTAGTTAAAATATTTGTATAAGCTGTTCTAACTGAATAAACACTATAGTGTCAACATGTTAAACCCAGTGAACCAATGAAATCTGAATTCAAGCTTACAGTACAGTTCACTGTGTAGAAATACAGGTTTAAATATATTGGCCCTTTAATGTTTGCTGAATGAATAAATGGAAAACAACATTACTTTTTTTTCATTTCTTTATTGAGTTGGATTTGATGTATTTTTCTGTACTTTCTATATTGCCTCTAGCTTATCAAATATAATCCAAAGTTCAGTTGTAAGCCACCAGGACATAAGATAAAGGCCTGTCAATTGAATCTTCCACCACTTCACATACACACATTGCTATGGAAATGTGTTATGTCCTGAGCAGTCTCAAAGTTGAAAATGTCCAGAATGCTTCTGACTGCTAACAGTGGGGCAGCCAATCTGTAGAATAACCTAAAGCTTTTATTGTTTTAGAAAGAAGCTGTAATTTTTCTTCCAACTAAATATTTTATACTTAAACTCTAATACTGTAGGAGCTTTGCATGGTTCACAGTTCAAGATAACTCTTATTTACCTCATCCTTAATCCAGCCACTGTCTGAAATAGTTTTGGTTCCTGTCATTTTAACCCTTTAAACCCTAATCTGTTGCCGGCGAGAGGTTAGGTGTTAAAGGGTTAAGGCCCTCCTTCCTTTAAGCCAACTTTCTCCTTATCGGCTGCCCCTCGCAAGCAGACAGTGGTGTCTGACCATATTAGGATATGTGCTCCCACTGACATCATACAGATCCAAGAAAAAGCTTTCTGAAACAGCGTATTTAGAGCAGTTTGAAGCCTGAGCTTTTGGCTAACAGGGATTACTTGTAAATACTCTGACCTCGTTTTTTGAAACTTTGGCCATATTTAATGTGAGCATCCATTATTTTAACAGTTTATACGTGGCAGAAAATAATGAAAAAGCATCATAGGCTCAGATTCCCTTCTCTGCATTCCCACTGGGAATAACATGAATGTCTAATGCCTTATGGAACTGTATCATGTGTGTTGAATGCTGTAATAGGAAATAAGTATCACTATACATGGATGAATATTTGATATGAATCTTAACGCGAATCAGGGATTAGCCTTTGATCCAATGTGAAACCGTTCATAATCTCCATCTTCTGCTCTTCTTCCACAGAGACATCAGAGTGCTTTATATGCAGGGATGGTGAACTTAAAGCCAGTGACCCGCTGAAGAATTTCTGTGACTGCAAGAATTTACTTGCCCATCACGTGTGTCTGTCCACATGGATCCAGAGGGTAAGAAAGACTTTCCATGTAGGGAACTGTGATATTTTGAATTTCAGTCTGGTTGTTTTCTGCCATCAGCCATTTGTCAAAATGTGAACGGTGAAACGTCTGTGTTGGTTTTCCAAAAGTGACTAAATGTATTTGCAGTCTTGCCTTATTGAGACAAAACATTGCTGTCTAATGAGCTACCTTTCAAATAGAAATACCAATTAGTTTTAATGAGGGTTGCTAACAATGGTGACACGTCATCGTTATACAGTTGAAACACAGAGGCCAAGACAGTGAGAAGTACCTCTTAATGGACTGGCCGAAATCCAGGAAGCTATCAAGAGCCCAGCACAGGTCACCTACCACAGAGGAGCTCATTAACATCTGTAGTCCTTCTTGAACCAGCAGTTGTACTAACACAGTGGTCGGGGATGTGGTGCTTTTGGACTGCACCTCCCAAAAGCTCACTTTACACTCTTCTCAGTTGATAAAATCTAAGTTTCCGTAGGTGGCATACATTTCTCTTTCTGTTCAGTCATGGAGCTTCTTTCTGCTCATGCTAATTACTCTTCCACCATTAATTCCCAACAAACTGCTGCTGCTGTCGCTGCCAGAAATTGGATTGCCAGAATGTATAATTACCACTGTGTACCAAGTATTTTCCCAGAAATAAAAGATAAAAGCTAAAAAGCGAGTGAAGAGGTGTGTTGATGTGAAAATGTAAATTCAGCGTCAGACTTTAACACCTCAGCTGCAGTCTTTCACAGAAGTAATAAACCTTCTCTGTATGCAAATGAGTTTTTATGTCACAGGACATGAAAGTGCACTTTACGAGCTTGTTACTTTGCTTGGACAGATGCACTGATGCACTGTTCAGTTTTACATAATGTGATCACTGTACAACTGCTTTAAAGGGCATCATACAGCAGTAATCACAATATGACTCTAAAAGTACTGGTTGTTAGCTCAGAGAATCGTAGCTGACAGCACTGTGAAAGTTAAAGCACTAATTCCATGTTTGAAGTGAAAAAAGGATTGAACGACTGTGTGTTATGTGAAATGGGTCTCTTTTAGGCTTGGAACTGTGGTTTTATAATCTAGCATCTCTACCGTTTTGGTTCACCCATCTTATCAACCTTGTTTCTGTAGCAGCAGGTAGCTCTGATAAACCCACAGTACGCCACCAACACCAACCTGCAGACTGACAGCGTTAGGAAAAAGTTGGTAAATAGGTTTAATCATTTAGCAGTTAAAAAGCCACATATTTTTCTAAACTGTGGATAGCAACTAGGGACTGATTTTCCTAGTCAGATCGAGAAATACTAGTCAATTAAACAAAGTATTCTTATTTTATTATTCTAAGATGGTATGATGCCACCCACCATTAACAGGGTCTGCAGCCCCCACAGAAGGCTCTAATGGGAAGTTGTAAATGAGCACGGTGGAAAGTAAGCAGATGACAGCTGTGCAAATCAGCGTAGTCCTGCAGTACTTTGATGTCAAAAATGAACATAACCATTTGACTGAAACATTGCATAAACTACATTTTGTGCAGGCGTGTGTATGCTAGTCCGCAATAAAGGGGGGTTACCAGTGCCAGCTCTGCTAACATTAGCTCAATTCACTCAAAGTAATCTGATGTGCATAAAAATTTGTAAGTAATGGTCTAAAGTATGAAGTGTATTTTGTGTCAGAAGCATGTATTTTGTCCAGAAAAAAATGGGGAGGCATCACTATGGCAACCACAAACACAAAAATGTGGACTGTTGTATTTTGACCCAAATCACGATAATTTTCCAAACCTAACCCAGTAGTTTGTAATCCCTAAACTTAACCAAGTTGTTGTTAATTCTTAAACTTATTCAAGTGAAATATTTTGAATTAATAACACATTTAAAAATTTAGCAAATAATGTCTGAAAATCTGTGTCATGTATGACTCGAGCTTGGGTCTCTAGCGTGAGTGGGAAAATGATTTGCTCCACCTCCAACCTCTTAATGCAGATTTTTTTTTTTTTTTTTGCCATTTAAAAGTTGAAAATTTTGTGTACATGACATGAATTCGTACATATGAGGGTGGACTGATTAAAAGTCATGTTCAGGGACACAGAATAATGTCAGGAAATTTGTATTGAGAAACACAAAAATGTAATCTTTGTGTCCAAAAACACGAATCAATGGATTAAAGGTCGTGACTATTTTTTTAATTGCCATGAGACTGGAGTGTATACACGACACACGTTTCAACAACATTTAAAAAAGATACTGACAGCTGTCAGTGCTACCCCTCAGCCTCTTAGTGGATGCACCTATGGTATAAATTTGAAAATCCTAGGCGACATTTTTCTCATGTTATCATGTTCACAAGATTCTCAGAAAACTTGACCTCTGACTTTGACCAAAGTTACCGATATTCAAACTCACCCGAGATCTTTAGGAGATGCACCTATGGTGTGAATTAGAAAATCCTACACTGCCTTGTTCTTGAGTTATCGTGTTCACAAAGTTGGGTGTCCATGCTGCCCGCACGGCCGCCCAACCGTCCTCAGGGCGGGTGACAACAATAATAATGAGGGGTAAAAACGATTTGATTATTGAAGAAAGTGATACCTGTTTCATACAGATCTTAAATATGGCCATAGTTTAATCTTGTCCTTTAGATGGTGCTCAGTTTTGAATATTTTTGATGTTTTCTGACTTTCAGATGAGCCGACTAGTCTTTTATTTCTTCTTTCATTTAAATGACTTGTAAATTACTCACCAGGAACATTTTTAGTGGCAACCACAAAAGTTATTTAAAGAGAAGAATTATTTTACTTGCTTTTGTCAGTCCTCTTTTATAACGCCATTATACCCTGACTGCATGCAAGTTTAAGCTTGTCATGAAGTTCTGTCACTATTAGGGATGTTCCTGGCAAAAAAAAAAAACCCAAAAAAGCAAGAAGAGAATTTTAATAAATTAAAAAATAAAATGGGAAATGTAGGTTTCTGTCTTTGGAGAGGTAAAGCCCAGTTCTAGAGACTTAATGTGAGGATATGTCAACGCAAATTCCAACCATCTGATTTCAGATTTGACTGTAGAGCCAAAGAGCCAATAAACTGAGGAGTAATTTCATCTGTGTCACTAATGCAAGTTTGGACAGTGCACGATTCCATTTGAGGTATAAACAAATTCCAGCTGTATATAATAACATCAAGATCTAATTCTGTGTCATAATGTATGCGCTACACAGCACACCGATCCTTGTAGATTAATCAGAGAGAAATGTGCGTAAGCTTGTTGTGTCGTCCACTCCTGAGAGCTCTGGGTCTCTTTGGATACTCCACAAGTGGTAGACAACATGCTACAGCAGACCTTTCATCTGCACCACCCAGCTGTCAGAGTGAAGAGCCTCTTCCATTAAGTGTGTGTCTTCCCACTATACAATTATATACAGACATACACACAGGCTTATGAAACAAGCATGCTACACGCTCTGGGATGAGTGTGTATGCTGATGCTACTAGAGTACTTTTGTGTGTGTGTGTGTGTGTGTGTGTGTGTGTGTGTGTGTGTGTGTGTGTGAGAAGCAGACAGAGAGAGAGGGGGGAACATGCAACCATTT
>VUQS01049758.1:0-10390 GCA_015108495.1 Heterochromis multidens | reverse complement strand
ATGTAGGACTGCTTTCTTGCATTTGCACAATATCTCTAAAATTAGAAACATCCTGTCTCAGAGTGACGCTGAAAAACTAGTTCATGCATTTATTACTTCTAGGCTGGACTTCTGTACTACAGACACCCTCTCTACTTTTAAGATTAGGCTTGAAACTTTCCTTTTTGATAAAGCTTATAGTTAGGGCTGGATCAGGTGACCCTGAATCCTCCCTTAGTTACGCTGCAATAGGCCTAGGCTGCTGGGGGTTTCCCATGATGAACTGAGTGTTTCTCTTTCTCTCACCTCTGTTCACTCACCATGTGTTTATACACCACTCTGCATTTAATGAGTTATTATTAATCTCTGGCTCTCTTCCACAGTGTGTCTTTTGTCCTGTCTTTCTCCCCTCACCCCCAACCAGTCGCAGCAGATGGCTGCCCCTCCCTGAGTCTGGTTCTGCTGGAGGTTTCTACCTGTTAAAAGGGAGTTTTTCCTTCCCACTGTCGCTAAGTGCTTGATAGGGGGTCACCTTACAATATAAAGCACCTTGAGGCGACTATTATTGTAATTTGGCGTTATATAAATAAAATTGAATTGAATTGAATTTTAATCCTGGAATCTGTAGTAAATTGCTTTTTTAAGACCTTCCAGCCACTGTTAGACCGCTGTAGGTACGTTATTATGAAAAGCAGTGACAGGAAGACGCAACAATCACTGAATCTTCACAGGTGTTATCGTGCCTTTAAAAAGTATTGCTTACATTAGCTTAGGCTGTGTGTGAGTGGTATTTGGCGTGTTTCGTGATACAGACTTGTTCCCATACAAATACACAGTAAAATTAAATAAAACATAATTTGAAGGACAGTAAAAAAAAACAACTCAGCTTTAGGTTTTTCACCATCTTCAAACTAAAAGTGTTCCCTGCTTCTGCAGGACAGAAGGATGCTCTCAGGCTTTAAAGTTTAATAAATAATACTCATTAAAAAAACGTATTTTTGACACTTTATTGAGCAGCTAACCCTGCCCCACACCAGTCGTGGATCAGCTGTTAGTACTGGATAATTTAACAAAAACTGGATCCCCTGGACTGAAGCTGCAGAGTAATTATTTGGCTGTGAGTTTCAACTTTTCCTTCGGCGACATTACAAAACAAACCAACACTTAAAGTGTTTAAAAAAGGCTAAAGTGTTCTAAACTGACTCTTTTTTTTTCTGTCTACGTATAGTGCAACCTTAAATTAAGACATTTCACACTCCCAGGAGCCCCATGTAGTCATGTAAACACAAATACATTATCAATATACAACACAAATATTAGAAGTATCATCACTGTCCTCCAGAAACCATGAATCCCCCCAAAAATCCTCTAATATTGAAGAGTAAGCAGCAGACTGAAGAACATTAACTTTAAATAATTCATGCCAACAGCCAAACAAAATAAACTGTTCTCATCAAATGTGAATATTTGTGAGCTTTCTGCAGTAATAAAATCTGAAAGTTGGACACAACAAGTGAAGATGCGGGTGGTTTGTCAGAAAATATAGATTTCATGATTAGATTGACTGAGACGATAAGCAGCAGATAATGAAAGTATACTTCAGCTGCAGCACCAAATCTGGTTTCAAATGGTTTCACTCACAGTTGTAGACGACTTCAGACAGATTGGAAATAGCTCCACACCTGTTGGATGGATGGATCTGCATGAAGCATTAAAGGCCCAACAGACGTTTTACTGTTCTGGACTGTAAAATCTAATAAGCTGCCAGTATTAAAAAAAATTATGCAAACTCGTTGCTTAGATATCTTAAATATACTGTACTTAGTTTTTCTAAGTCAACGAATTTGCATACATTTTTAAGTACCGGCAACGTATTAGATTTTACAGAGTGCGTCAGATATCCTGATGACTGGAACCTTATTCAGGATAAAATAATTAATTAAAGTCCCTTCAAAATTTAAATTTAAATTTCAAGAAAAGCTAAAAACATCTTCATCAGCTCAGCTGTTTACTGGGTTTAATGCTGAACAGCAAAAACAACTTTAAGCTTTACTCTGTGTTAGTTTAAGTTATGACATTCCCTTCACCTTCCAGCTTTAACCAAACTTACGATAATATCAGCCTTAGCTTTAATTATTTTTATGGTGCGTTCCATTTACGGAGGAAGTGGGACGTTGAAGCTGGGAGTGACGTCACTCCCGAGTTGAGCATGTTCCAGTAGTAAAGTTTTAAAGTATTAAAGCGCTTTGAGAGCTCAGTTAGAGTAGAAAAACACTGTATAAGAACCAGGCCATTTAAAGAGGGCCAATAATGCATCAGTAGAAGTACAGCAATGCTTAAACACGCTGCTGCAGCACATTCATAGACAGAGCCTGGTCAGTGCTCTCATTTAGCCAGTCACATACACAGACTGACACGTTTACAGGTTTACTCCTATTTATTTCACAGCTGGGATTATGGAGTCAGGGCTGGTGGGGCTGGTCTGACTCTCCGAACTGGAAATCCAACTTGAGAGGGAAAATTCCGACTTCTACTGGAACGCATGCTAATTAGCATGTTAGCATGCTAAAGTGATAATATCCCCATTGAGCCTAAGTGGTGATTTTTAGCAAAGGTTAGCATGTTCACATGCCACAATAAGATGAAACATATGGTCAGCATTATACATGCTAAATATAAGCACCGTTTCCAAGTCTAGTATTAATCTATAGCTATTAGCATGTTAGCATGCTAATTAGCGTGCTAACATGCTAATTAGCATGCTAACACGCTAAACTAAAGACATTCTCTGCCTCAGCTGTACATTGTGTTTAGTGCTAATTAGCATGCTAACATGCTAATTAGCGTGCTAACACGCTAAACTAAAGACATTCTCTGCCTCAGCTGTACATTGTGTTTAGTGCTAATTAGCATGCTAACACGCTAAACTAAAGACATTCTCTGCCTCAGCTGTACATTGTGTTTAGTGCTAATTAGCATGCTAACATGCTAATTAGCGTGCTAACACGCTAAACTAAAGACATTCTCTGCCTCAGCTGTACATTGTGTTTAGTGCTAATTAGCATGTTAGCATGCTACAATAACAGCAGTCCCATCAGGTTAGGTGGTGATTTTTTTCTGTGCTAATTAGCAAATATTAACACAATAACACCCTAAGCTAAAGATATCTACATTAGCCGTAGCGCAGCTGCATCTTTTAACATTAATTAGCCACTGTTAGCATGCTAAGAAGCCAAACTAAATACATTTATAAGGAGTAAAAAAAGAAGTCTCAGCTGTTAATTAGCTAAAGTTAGCATGTTAGCATACTGAGCTAATGATATTCTCAGCAGCAGCAGTTTGTTCTCTGTGCTGCTAATTAGCAAAGGTTAGCATGTTCACACAACAACATAAGAGCACAGAATACGGTCAGCGTCACACCTGCTAAACAGAAGCATATTAGCATTAACTGTGGGACTGCATGCTGAGTTCAGCTTAAAGTCCTGCTTCATACAGGTACAGCCTCAAAGAGCTGCCACAAATGCGGCTCTTTTGTTTATTTTCTTCCTTTAATTATGTTTTCTTTAAAGTCAGCTGCTACCTTAAAAATATCTTTAAAATACTTTGTGTGAAATAAAATAAAACTATCTCATTATCTCAGTAAATGACCTCTACATCAGAGCATGTTTCTAATTAGAACAATACATGTTAAAACGGGACTTGTTAGGTTCAAGGTTTCTGAAGGACGAGAGAGAGACAGGCAATAAATATGTCACACGGTTAAATAGCTAAGAGTTCAGTGATTATATGACGGGCTAAAGCAGGCAGGAATGCAGCAAAAATCACGAGCATGATGCAAAAGTTGAATAAATTCAAAAACGTTCCTTATCAGTATGTGTTTTCAGTGCTGTTTGACATTCTCATACATAGTGCTGAGTGACAGTACCTTGGATACATTACAGAGCTTTACATCCATCGCTTTAAGAGTCCAGAGGATGGATAGAAGAGGAGGAGAAATCAGAAGAGGCGAGGAAGAGAGAAGGACAAAAAGAAGAGGATTTACAAAGAAGCTGTCAGACCGAGGTAACCAAGAAAAGAGTGTTTGGTGGAGAAAGATGAAGAGGAGGAGGAGGAGGATGAAGGAGAATGCTGTTTCAGAGAGATGAGGGTCGTGATGGGGAGGAGAGGAGACAAATCCCTCCATCCGGCGCGGTCGGACAACGATGGGTGAAGAAGAGGAGGAGGAGGAGGAAGGGAGGAGGAGGATGTGGCGGTGTGCGCGCTTGGCGGTGTGTGCAGCCGTTGGACGTGCTTGTTTGAGCGCTGATTGTCTGCATGCACATACGACCGGTGCGTGTGCACGTCGGTGGGCGCGTCCGCCGCGCCCCCATTGAAAAAGTGCGCGGCGTGTTTGACCTTGCAGTGCAGGCGCAGACTGTCCCGCCGCTTGGCGCTGTAAGGGCAGAGGTCACAGGTGAACGGCCGCTCCCCCGTGTGCACGCGCACGTGCTCCACCAGCTTGTTGGCTGTCCGGGTCAGGTGGCCGCACCGGTCGCAGCGGTACTGGTTGCCCTGGCGATGACCCTGGAAGTGAACCAGCAGCTCCTGTTGCCCAGGAAACGACCTCTGGCAGATGCGGCAGCGATGCTCAGAGGTGCTCGTCTCCGACTGGGTTGCCGTGGCAACTGCCGGAGCACCGCTGCTGGAGGTGGAAGCGGTAGCAGGAAGGGTAACGGGGCATCTGGGAGTCAGGAAAGGTAGAAGGAGGGGTTAATGACACACACACACACCAACAGGTAACAGCTTAAACATGAAGTTAGGGAACATCAATACATTTCTATTTAAATGGCACCACACCTGCATGTAGACTCAAAGGTACTTTTAATGCTAATCTATCCTTTTGTTTGTTATGTTAAACATTTAATTAGATTTTGTTCTATTTTACACGCTTCCTCATAATTTAACAGCATAAACATGAAGTAAGGGACCATCAACTGGAGCAACACCTATTCATAAATTAATTTTACTAACTGGTCTCATTTAACAATTTCAATGCTAATCTGTGATTTATTTATTTTGAATAAGTATTTAATTAGAATTTCAGTGTATTTAGAATTTAAATGACTGCACACCTTAATGTGGACTCAAGGATACGATCAATCTTTTTTTAATTTTTCTTTCATTTAATACATTTATAATTCTAATCTATAATTTGTTTATTTTGAATACATTTTGAATTAGATTTTTTTTCTACTTTACACACCTCCTCATAATTTAGCGTAACAGCATAAACATGAAGTAAATAACTGTAAATGACACCACAGCTTCATGTTCAATCAAACATGTTTGTGTTTCTTTTTACTAATTGGTATCATTTAACATATTTTTATTGCTAATCTATGAATTATTTATTTTGAGTAAATATTTAGATTTTTTTTATCTGTTTTACAAGCCTCATTTTTTATTAAACTTTAAAGCATTAATACGAATTGTATATATATTTTATTTTTAATTAAAAAGCTTCCACTTAATAACTTACACATTACAAGACCACAAAGACAAACACACACCAGCAGCGAAGAACGATGTCAGAAAAATTACTGATTTTTTTTTAAATTGGTCTCACAACACATTTATTTTTAATGCTGATCTTGAATTTATTTATTTTGAATATTTATTAGAAATGTTTTTGTTTTACACACTTTTTATTTTAGTGTTTCTTCAATTTTAAAACATTTATAAGATTGTGGGTTTTTTTTCATTAAACTCTTGACGGTACTCTAAATCAATGCCATTCAATGGTGGATTTGAATGTATCAGTAAAAGGTCTGATCCAATACTTACATGTACGAAAATGTTGATTAAATGTGTATCTGTGTGTGAAAAATTAGTGCAATTCACTTACTAGATGCACACAAACTCAAATGATGACTGTTTAGGAAAAGGCCTTATATCAGAATTTATAGTCTGTTTCCATCCTGTTCATCCAACAGTTCACACTGTACGACAGATGAATGGAGCAAAGATTTGGAAACTAACATCTCCTCTGCCTCGATTTTCACCTCAATTATTTTATCTTACATTTAAACTTCATTCTATGAGATGTTTTTTCCATGTGTTTAATAATTCATACACAGAAAACTTTCTGTATGGTCATATTAATGCATCACAGGAGTATTGTAAGGCTGCAGCCAATATTATTTTTATTATCAATATGATTGTTTGTTGTAAAAATGCCATGGAATAAGATTGTTCCCTGAAACCCAGGTCAACACGTTCAAAGGATAAAATGTCATTACTATCATTTATAATTTGTAAAATATTCACATTTGAGATTTGAGATTTAGGGCTCTTTCACTTAAAAACAATTCTGTGAGTACCCAAAAAGCTGAATCTGTTCATCTGAAACGTTTCTCCCACTAAAAAACGCTACGTCCAGATGAACAGATTCAGCTTTGTGGGATTCTTGTACCTGGATTATTGAGCATGCATCAAGAGAATTCTGTGAGTAATTTATAATTTAATGATTACCTAATCATGTCAGCACATGCTGTTTGCCGGATGTGTGGTCATGTGTCCTGGGGGTCGTTAGGGGCCCCTACAGCACATTTCTGAAAACCCACCTCATCTCTACAGTGTCGCCCTGAATGTGCGTGTTGACGTGAGCCCTCATCTCTGCCTCCTGATTGGTCGAGTGGTCGCACACGCAGCAGTGCAGCGAGAAGGAGCCATGCTCCCATTGGCGGTGTTCTGTCATGTGACTCTGGAAAAGCGCTTTTCCCTCAGTCTCAAAGCCGCACACGTGACACCTGGAAGGTGAGGACAAGACAAAAAGCCCGTTACAGGTAAATGACGGTATCCGTGGTAACAGATATTTGTTCATGAATCTCCAAGTGGTCATAGCGGAACTTCCAGGAAGCACCGTATCACCGCGGGAGAGGACAGCAGCCAGTCAGGTGCAGTTTTCGGTTTTTATAGGACCAATCTTTGAACTTTTTGATGAATGAATGATTTTGTTTATGATGATTAGAGGTCATGGATACATGAATATCAGCTGAACAGGTGCAACAGTATTAAATCATAACATTTTCCTTGCTCTTTAATCCCAGCTGTTTTTAGTCTTTTTAATGTCGTATTCTAAAAATGTGTCTGCCTGCAGCAACTTCCACTAGACAACAAACTCACTTTTCACATCCCGCTCACAGCATGAAAAGTTCAAATCGTATCAGAAAAATTCTTTCACCACGAGCGGCAGAAACTTCTGCTTGACCACATGCTAGTTTTTCATGTCCCCAGTGTTTGATATATGGAAATACTTGCAGGAGACATGTGCTCCTGATTTTCGGCTGAAATCTGGAGGCTGTTTCATAATGGTTCTCTATGGGAGATGCACTCTGCACTCTGGAGGGATTTGTGTCAAAACTATAAGTCCTATCACGAAAAGAGTAACGGCAGGTGAAAGAGGACAAAAATGCCTATCGTTTGATGTATGAAGAGTGCATGTAAAGGAAAAGGTCTTTCAATGAGAAAGCCTTTCTTATTTCCCAGAATAATCTCCAGACTGACAACTCACACTGGATGATATCATCATGTGGAATGCAGAGTGCAGGAAAAAACTCAGGTTTTCATAAAACGTAAACTGCGACTGTGGAAAAGCCCATCGAGGATGTCAAAGTGCTGATTCAGTCATGAAAATCCTGCAGTTTGGTGACTCATTTAAACCATAAAGTATGCCTGAGACCTCAAGCTCCAAAGTAGGCTGGATTTTTTAACTGTAAAAACAAACAAAACAAAAAATCGCTCCCAAAAGTCATAGCACGCGACTCCTGGTCGAGCCACACATCCTGATGTAAATTTTGTCGGGGGGCTGACAGAGATTCAGAGTGAAAAATCATGACGGAAGAAGAAGCAGGAGAAGAAGAAGCCTGACAAAGAGTACATAGTGTTCACTACTTTTCACTGGCACAATCAATAATGGTTTTGTTAGTATATACAAAGTCTACAAAGGGTATATTTTTGTAGATTAAGTCAGCCCATTCTCACCAAAAACATACTTTTACCACCAATTTTTGATTAGAATTTACTTAAGGCTGCTTAAGTATAGCTTCTGTTATCCTGGGTACAGTATATGAAGTATACTTCTTTCTTGAGTCACTTCCTGGCCAAAGCCTTATTGCAGACCAACAGTACGTACACTCCTAAGAAGTATTTGCGCAGACACACATTATTTTAAAAACAAAGTTAATTTTCTCCTTGAAAATTTCCTCCAGGATGCTGTGGATGTGTCTCCAAAATGGAGCCAAGCATGGATAAATAAATAAAAAAATTAAATACTTTGAAATCTTTATACTAATTTCTTCCAGCTAATAATAAAAAAAAAATCTCCCAGCAGTACATTACACACTTCCAGAAAGATGTGATGAAAGACACCTTCACTGAGAGAATCTAGCAGAGCTGCAGCTACACAGGAAGATAAGTGAGGACTTCAGTCTCTCCAGAAAGCCAGAAAACAACAGTTTGAATGCTTTGCTGGTGCGATGACATTTAGGATCAACACTGACAAAGGTATAAACAAGAGTGAACCCTAAAACAGGCTATTTAAAGCTTAAAGATCAGAGATAGTTATTTAGAGTCAGCTAGTGAATGCACTATGTTAAAGGGGCTCCTCGCAGATACAGTAGTAAAGATGTGTGTGTGTTACCTGAAAAAGTAAGAGCAACCTGTGTGATGTCTGCTGAGGCTGGTTTGGGTTTCTGTGAGGAAAAAGAAGAAGGTTAGTTTATTATTCTGCATGATTTCTGCTTTTTATACACAGCAGAGTTTCTTAATGATGAGCCCCTGTGGAAGCTATTATTGTTAAACTTCTCTGTGACTGTGGCCTGTGTCAGCTCACTTCACTACCATCTTTATTATTATAGACCCAAAGGGCACTCTGGTGGCAGCATGCATCCATAACACAGACAAAGGCAGTGTACAGTCATTAAAAAGTAATAATAATAGCAGTAATAGCAATAATAATAATAATAATATGGAGACACTGGCAAACTGAATGCACACATTCAATGAAAGTGTTTATTGAATGTACTGAATGTCAGTGGAGAGGATGAAAGTGTTTGTGGTGGTTGAGAGCCAGTCAGCCAGAAACTGGACTCAGATTAACACGAGGATGATAATCACCTCCAAATAAAGTCACGAGCTTAGACTGCAGACTTCATTTTTTAACACGTGTGGAAGGTGTGATAAACATCCGCAGACAAGAAGTTAACGTTTAAAACTTTTTGGTACCATTTTATGGTCATAAAAGGTAAAAAAAGACAGAAATCTCAGAGGCTGCAGTTCCTCAAATGGCCACTTGAGGCTGCCTCTAAAAGTAAGTCAATCCCCATAGACTCCCATGTTAAAGTGCCCAAATTTACAGCAGAAACACTTTTATAGCCTGATAAGACAAATTGATTTGGTCTCTACAGCTAATTTATCTCTTAGTGACAGCTTTATGGGGGTAAAGTTTTTTTAAGTAATTCACCTATTTAAATTCTTTTTAAGGCTTAAAGTTACATATGTCCACCTGATCTGACACAAGCAGCTAGCTCTCTGCTAGGCCTCACCCCACAGACGGACGTAGCTATCATGACATAACCCACAGGTTCCTCTAGTCCCGTATCAAAGCTTCAAGATGAGCGTTTCTGCCGTCACAATCTTAAATGCAGAAAACCAGATGTGACGAGGAGGGGCGAGTCTGACTGTGAAACTGCACACTCATTGGCTAACGACTTGTGATTGATAAGTTGTTAGTCAATAAGCACACGGTTTCATACCACAATTAATCCTGCATTTTGAAACGTATGACCAGGATTTACGAAAAAAGACTTAATTTTTTATTAAAGATGACCCAAAATAAGTGACTGAGCCCATAAAGTCAGCAGAAAAGTGTTTACTGAGGTCAAATCAGAGGGTCATTTTCCCATACACTTCTATAGGACCAGAAGTCTTTTTGAAACCACAGCTATTGCCATCTGCTGGCCTTCAGATAGAAAGCAGCTTTATTTTTCCGACCCAGAAGCTACAGTGCCTTGTGAAAGTATTCATCCCCCTTGGCATTCGTCAGGTTTTTTTGCCTCACAACCTGGAATCAACATGTTTCGCAGTGACGTTTCATGTGATGGATCTGCACAAACTAGACTGCGTTGGTGAAGTGAAATGAGAAAAAAATATAGAAAAATGAATTTTTAATAAATTAAAATCTGAAGATTGGCATGTGCATAAGTATTTACCCCCTTTGCCATGAAGCCCCTAAAAAGTCCTGGTGCAACCAATTTCTGTCAAAACACACATAAATAGTGAAATGAAGTCCACCTGTGTGCAATCAAAGTGTCACATGACCTGTCAGTATAAACAGACCTTTGCTGAAAGGCCCCAGAGTTTGCAACACCAC
>VUQS01049727.1:0-10029 GCA_015108495.1 Heterochromis multidens | reverse complement strand
ACATTTGACCTCTGTCATTGCCAACAAAGGGTATATAACAAAGTATTGAGATGAACTTTTGTTATTGACCAAATACTTATTTTCCACCATAATTTGCAAATAAATTCTTTAAAAATCAGACAATGTGATTTTCTGGATTTTTTTTTTCTCATTTTGTCTCTCATAGTTGAGGTATACCTATGATGAAAATTACAGGCCTCTCTCATCTTTTTAAGTGGGAGAAGTTGCACAATTGGTGGCTGACTAAATACTTTTTTGCCCCACTGTATATAATGTCAAAAAAGCACAGTTAGGTGCGATATACTCTCAGAAAACTGTCACCCAACAGTTCCCTTCACTTTTGTTTTTATGCTTAACAATTCTATAGTTTTAATTCTCTTTTTTGCTTTCATATCCTCAGTAATCAGCAAGCAATAATGCTTGAATAAGACTGAGAATTCACTTTACTTTCATTGCCCAGCACCAAAATAATTTACAGCTAAAGAGCTAAATAATTCTCTCATGAGATTGGTGTAAATCAAATGAAGGCTAAAAGGAGGTTGAACACTTGACTTACGTAACAGAATGATTCCCCTGAATATGTAAATAGGCAGTCACCACAGTAATGTTCTCCTTCTTAGAGAAGAGAAGACTATTGGTGCAACATGACTTCTTCCCAGCAGCAACTGTAAATGTAAGCTACAAAGAACAATGTAAACCAGTAAGACAGTAATAAAAGAAAACATATGTGCTGACCCAGAACACATTCAACACAGTTCAACACAAATTCAACAAGGTGCTGGAAACACCTCTTGGAGATTTTGGTTCATATTGACATGATAGCATCTCGCACTTGCTGCAGATTTGTTGGCTGCACATCAATGATGCAAATCTCTTGCTCCACCAGATCCCAAAGGTGCTCTGTTGGATTGAGATCTGGTGACTGTGGAAGCCAAATTGAGTACTTTGAACTCATTGTCATGTTCAAGAAAGAAGTCTGAGATGATCTGAGCTTCGTGACATGATGTATTATCCTGCTGGAAGCAACCATCAGAAGATGGCTACACTCTGGTTATAAAAGATGGACATGGTCAGCAACAATACTCGGGTAGCCTGTGGCTTTCAGACGATGCTCAGTTGGTACTAAGGGGCCCAAAGTGTGCCAAGAAAATATCCCCCACACCATTACAGCACCACCAGCAGCCTGAACCGTTCATACAAGGCAGGATGTATCCATGCTTTCGTGTTTTTTACACCAGATTCTAACCCAACCATCTGAATGTTGCAGCACAAATCGAGACTCACTGTTTTTTCCAATCTTCTGTTGTCCAATTTTGGTGAGCCTGTGCAAATTGTAGCTTCAGTTTCCTGTTCTTAGCTGGCACGAGTGGCGCCTAGTGTGGTCTCAAATAAACTGTAAATATAAATAAGGAATGCTTTTCAGTGTCATTTATTCTGGGGATAGTTTTCACTGTGTTTCCTTATCACAGCCCTGAAAGAAGGAAATGTGGAATTATCACACACATAAAGCCAGTGTAAGTTAAGTCTGTAAGAAGATTTATTTGCATAAGCACATACAGATACAGTATGAAGCAGCTGCCTGTGAAACAGCCTTTGATGAGAGGACCTTGTTATAGTACATAACTAACCAATGAATATTGCAGAGGTCCTTGTTCTTCCAATTTCCAATATAAAAATATGAGTTTTAATATATTAATACAATATTTAGCATTATCCTAAATACCTGTTCTACCTCTTGTTTCATCTTGTTGGGCATTAAAATACTGAGCAATGTGGACACGCAAGATAAAAAAATGTCTAAGCCCTCAAAAACCTCCTTTCCTTAGTTGTTGACGCAGCATCATTAACTGCACAAACATTTAGCAATAAGCATCACATGTGAAATAGTGACATTGGCCCTTCAGTCTGGCACTTTGATGAGGTTAAAGCTGAGTTTGCTTAGCTATCACTTACACACCATATACTAAAAGATGTGTGAATAACCATAACACATCAGCACTGAGACATATTTGCTTTAGATTTAGTCCATACAGTGAATAAATTAAATATTCTGTTACAAAGGTTTGTAATTTAACAACTTTCTATCCTCACAGCTATAAAGCTAAAACTCTTTTGTATTGTTGCACCTATTAAAACAAACACAAGGATGATACATCAGTTATGACTTTGACTTATATTCACTTTCATGCATTTAAAGAGGATAATTTGACCTAATTGGTTTTAGTTTTATTGGTAATTTACAATTTAACAGATAATTAAGGGCAATATTCTATGATAAAATTAATTTAATCATCCTCGAAGCACTGTAAGTTAATAAATTACCTACAAAATAAACTGATTTTCCTATTTTGGTTTTGTATTCATTTATTTTGGGGGTTCTTTACCTTTCCTTCATTACCTTCTTTCTTAATTCTATATTTCATGGGGCCAAAAAATCTTCTCACTGTTGCAAAATCTCTGCATGAATTTCATAAATGTAGCACCTACACTGGCCAGGAAATTGAAAAATCCTCTGACGTGTGTGCTGTATTTCACACAGATATGTTGTAATGACAAAAGTCATTGCAGCTGACAGTCTGGGAAATCTCAGGTTTATTATTAATCTGGTTTATTAAAATCCCTGTGGGAGCAACGTAACTCGATGCCTTCAACTGTGAATAGTTTCTGACACCTTGATTAATGTGTTATTTGCTTCAAAGTTATGTGCATTGTGTCTTTCAAATTGCATGAGCACATATTTTAATTGTGATGTATTTGTTTTAGATGGGCATATGTTTTATCAAGGTCATATGTTATAGCGCCATTTATTAGTTAATTTTAATAAGCCAGTGCCACAATTGCTAACACCTCTTATAATGATAAATGGAGACATTTAAATACAATATTAAGCACTCTTTTCATTATAATGAAAACCTATTATAGCTTTATTTTTAAAATTACATTCACAGTCAATGCACCAGTAAACAAAGGTTATATACCAATATAAATACTATAAACTCACTAAACACTGTAATATTTACACTGCAAAATAGTCATACATGCTAAGCATACAAATATTTTAATACTTGTGTTTTTGGAGCTTCTATTTCAGAATAATCTTATTGGCATAAGGTAAGAAAGAGGAAATGATATCAGAGATGATATGAAAGGTTTTTGAGATCTGGTTTTAGAGCAACAGTCATGTACTGCAATAATGTTTGGACAAATAAAAAAAAAAAAGAAAAAAGAGAAAAAGAAAAACAACAACCCAGAAGCAATCGACACAAAACATTTTGTAGTAAAGGGGGACTCTAAATTATATCAAGCTAAGAATGATTTGGTCCTTTGTGATTTATGTAGAGTAGCATTTCCCTCTATGAACTAAGCTAACAAGTACACAAGAAACCAGGTTACAGGAGAAATCTGATTAAAGCAGGAAATTGTGGCACACAGGGGGGAGAAAGTAAAGCTGATAAGATAAAGTCCAACACACACACACACACACACACACACACACAGACGTGTTTCCAACATTTGAGAGGACAGTACATTGAATTTCAGTTTTTGGTGACTTAACCTAACGGTGATCAACTTCTACTCATCTCACTGTAAGCGTAACCTTGACCATACCCTAATCATTAACCTAAGCCTGAAATTTAGTCATATACCTTAAGGGAACTTTGTGTTTTGTTCCCATAAGGAGTTAAAGTCTGCATGGACAGATGTACAACAATAGTAATACAAGTACACACACAAATACACACTCGTGCCTCTTTCTTAGCTATTGCCACAAACTTAAACCTAGTTCTAACCTTAGACATAAGACCAAATATTAACCCTCGATCAGCACTTTTAAGGTCCCTAAGTGCTGTGTCCTCATAAGTGTCCTCATTCCCAAGATTTAAAACTCAAACTGGTCCTCACAAACATAACTATACAAGTACACATCCCACCTCGCACACACAAGAAGGCATGTGTTACAGTCTGTCTGTGCAAACAGCCAATTATCTGAGGGTCTTTTTCTGTTCCACCAATCAGTGTCCAGCAGCAGTCTGCTCTGCCTTTTTCTGGTTCCAGGAAGCAAAATAAAATACTCTACGGTGGAAGAAAACATGAAATTTAGTTCCACCTTGTGGTTGTTTTTGTTATCACCACAGGAGACAAAATTAAATCATTGTTTTTTTGTTTTTTTTCTCTCAGAGTGGACACACACACACACACACACACACACACACAAATGTATGGATCCTGCTGCTACCACACTGATTAGTTTCTTAGGTTCTTAGGCAGCATTTATTGTACTTCGTTAGAATGCATTAGTTGCAGCTATATTAACCTAATAAATTTGCAACTGAGTTTATGAGAGTAAAAACTTTCTAAGGTTAAAAGTACTTGTTTTGGCTTTAATTTGAATTTCAGAGCCTCATAACATAGCCCACTTTAATCTTTAATCATACAAAAAATCCGGCATTAAAACAAAAAAAGAACGAAAAATCTAATCCAAGTTTGTAACTGTTATTTATTTTTATGTCAAGGTAGCAGTGTTATAATTGGTAGAGAACTACTTTTTTTTTTTTACACCATTTGACAGAGAATTAGCTTTTTCTATTCCTTATAGTTTTTAACAATGGATCAACGGTGTATATTATTTTAAATAAATCTATATTTAACTGTTTAAAGCTGTCAAATGTGGAACCACAAGTAGCTACAATATTTTCCTCTCAAGTGATGTAATAAAATTAAGATCATGTGGCATAAAATGGAAAAGGGATTACTTCAATCTCCGATTTTTAAATTGCACATAACATATTTACGTCCCATCATTGATTATGTGTCTTGGGGAAAGTGATTTTTATTTATTTATTTATTTTTTCAGTAGGAATAGCGACGTAATGACAGAACTATTTTGGACTTATTTACTTCCCCTGCTTCAGCGCACTCCAGAGGAGAGACGCAAGCGAGAGACCACGTGAGGGAGACATCATTAAATTATTGCTGTTGTTGTTGATGGAGGGCGTGGGGGTGGCGGTGGTTGTGGTTTGTTTACCCCGCCCACCTGTCTGCCCTATAATAACTGCTCTCAGATGGCAGCAGTGGCAGAGCAGCAACCTCCTCAAAGAGGCACGACATAGTTGTTTCAACATGGATGCGAACATTGTTGTTATGGGGATGGAAAGCGTTGGTAAATCAGGTAAAATCACATTTTCATTGGAGATAAAAGGTTACACTTATGCCTCTTTTGCACACAGTGAGCTAAAGTTTGTTTCTTTTTAGCGCTGACTGTGCGCCTGTTAACTCGGAGATTCATTGGAGAATATGGAGATATTGGTAAGTGTCCACTTTTATTTTATTTTATTTTATTTTTTGCTAACCTCGATGCATTGCTGCCTTTCCTGGTATTAAACTTCTCTTACTATTTTTTGTGTCTTGCAGAATCCATCTACAGTCACAGTTTTATAGTAGATGGGAGGGAGATCACTCTCAATATTTGGGATTCACCTTATTCTCAGGTGAGAAGTTCTATATGGTGTTTCTAATTCTGCTTTGTTCTTCTTATATACTATGCTGTTTCCTTGCATAATGTATAACAATCTAAATAACCCCAATATAAGTAAGAATGAATGTATTAGTGCTGTTTTCAGTTAAATGTATTAAAAGTAAAAGGAGGCTTGTCCTTTTGTTGCCTTAAAGTGTAAAAACCATTTGAATGTGTGAGCTGATCATGATGGAGATTATGTTAACTGCTAAACACACATAAATAAATAACACTGACAATGTTTGTATTTGTAAGATCTTAATCTGTAAGTAGTAGAAATGGACTGTCACAAAAAAACAAACAATAAGTGTCTTCTTTTTTGTATAAGAGTAAAATACTTGAGCAAATGTGCTTTGTTACTTTCTACCTCTGTATGAACGTGAATGTCTGATTTTGCAGGATTTGTCTGCAGAGACGTCGCACTTTGAGAAGAAGGTCCGCTGGGCAGATGGCTTTGTTCTGGTCTACAGCATCTGCGACAGGGCCAGTTTCAACACAGTTAGCAGGCTCATTCAGACTATCAAATCCACCAAGGACTTCCTCAGTGCAGCTAAAGCACCCATAGTGATTGTGGGTAACAAAAGGGACCTGCACCACAGACGGACAGTGACGAGCGAGGAGGGCCGGGTGCTGGCTCTCAACACAAACTGCCAGTTCTATGAGGTGTCGGCTGCCGAGAACTACCACAGTGTGCTCATGGTGTTTCACGGCCTGGTGGACAGATTGAAGGATGCCAAGCTAACCATGAAGAAGCCTCTAAGGTTGAAGGGCATAGTGAAAAGCATGTCTGCAGTGTTTGCCAGGAGACGGACTGAGTCGTTTTAGTAGAAGTGTGACAAAAGAAGAGAAGACTCCACTGGATGCATATCTGCCAATGAAAAATGACCACATGTCGCATGTGGATTAAAAAAACAAAACAAAACAAAAAAACTCTAAGGAAGGTAGAAGCTGTTATGCTTCCGAAAACATGGACACAAAACAGTGTCACAGAGGTTATGGATGCTTTCTGCACTTTAAGCTACTATGACTGATTAAATGACAGAACAGTGTCATTCTTTATCCAGTCACTTGCCATTTAGCATACTATAGTGTGCAACACGGTATGAATTATATTTGAGGTGTATATGTGTTTTACATGTTTTTTTGGCTTGTGGCTTCAGATCCAAAGAAATTCTATGCACAAAATAAATGTGCCTTTATTTATTCTGTATATACCAAAGATAATTTCTCAAGATTAAAGCAAAAGTTTGTATTGCAGGAAAAAGTGTCTGAAAAAGTGCTTAATCCGTTAATTAATTCATGGAAGTGAGGTGTAAATATTTCTATTTATTCAAGTCTAAACACTGTAAAGGAACAAAAGAAGATACAAAGTGTTTTATATATTTATGTTTGGTCATTTGACTGTGAGTCAGTCCCTGAAATATACTGTTTGTATGAAGTTTTAAAGGTTTTAAATAAAGCATGTGCAGAAAGATTTTCTGTTGTGCTTGTTTGTTTTACAGTTATTGACTAATTTTAAGACTAATGGGAAGTGCTACACCTGAACTTAAGTAATATACTTGGAACTTGGATTCATCCCAGATTCAATGTGAAAGTGGGCATGGGGTTCCTATACATGACTTAAGAAACAGAATTTGGATATATTAATGTATGAAGGAAATACAAACACAAAAGTACAATAGGTGTATATTTTGGGATGAATGGATTCAAACACTTTTCAAAAGTTTTTGTTCTACATTAAAAAGTCAATGATGCAGTCCAAGTAAAATAAACAGGGGTTAAGCCATCAAATGATCCACCCCCTATTATTTACCTTACACATAGCTGACTAATGTATAAGTTGTCAGTCCCCTTGAAATAATACTGTCAAAACATTCTTTGCAAAGATAAAGCCACTATATAGGCCATAATACATTTAATGACTGTGTGAGCCTGATTGGCAGAAGGTAATTTGATTAACTTCAAGCTATTAAAACACATTTAAGTTTTAATTCGACCCTTCCCCATGAACCACAATCTTTACAGATGTCTTCTTAAGATAGGTCTTTGAAAATATTACATGATGTGAAAAATCCTTTGAAAATAGGCCTGATGTTACAAATCACATGCTTCTCTGACTTTTAGAACAAGGAACCTGCCAGTAGCCCTTAAGAAGATTGAGCTTGCAGACATATTTAGCTTCCCCCACCTGATCAACACAGTCTGCCATCCTCAGGAATCTTGCTTACTCTGTAAAAGACAGGGAGAAGCCCAACTAGATAAAGAATGTATAGTAATATCAACTCTGCATCTAAATTTAGTATTTTGCACTTCTCTGGAGACACCCTACAGAACCTCTGCATAATAGGCTCAGCATCACCTATACCAACACCAACACTAACAAATTAGTGTGCCTGAAAACAAGAATGGGCACCTTCAAGCAAGCTCAACCAATTGTTTACTCCCAGTGAACCACTTCCCTGATCGAAGCAACCACAAAAAAATCAGGAAGTAAATGAAAAAAGCCTGAAGGCCACTTTTTTCAGACCCGGCAACGTGACTGAAAAAGCTAGTCTAGCATCCTCATTTGTGCAAGTATGTGGATTCTTTCTCTCTCAGACACATAGAAGAAAATTGTTAGCTTTGATCAGATTAAAATGTCCCTTGGATGCATTTCTTTAGGCGCAATTATCTGTAAACTGAGTGTTTGTTAGACTATGGTAAAAAGTACTGTAAGTATATTTTTTGCACGTCTAATGAAAGGGATCATCTACACAGATTATGTTGTTGTAGAAACATCCTCTTCAATTCACACCCATTCTCTTTTTCAATGATAATCTGCAGATTCCACTCTGCAACCAGCAGACCATTTCCCCTGAAGAAATGCTCTAATTTGTTTCTAGTCTGCTCCAGTGAACTTGGTCTGACCCCAGAGATTAGGTAGCACTCTCCTGTGCTCGCCTTTAGCCTCAGCTGTCAGGTGTCGGGAAGATGTCCATCTTTGAGGCTATTAAGGCAGCAGCACAGGGAGGGCAAATGGCAGATAGCTGGTGCTGCTCTCCCTATTTTCTGTTCTTGTGTATGAAGAATTTGACAGGAACAAGGCAGAGGTTAACAAAGCAAGACTGGGGCAGTCTGGCCCCTGCAGGACCTTGTCACAGACTCTGACCCCTCAAGGTCTTTACAACAGGGCTTAGACAGAAAAGAAGCCTGACAAAATGTTTCACCTGTGAGAGCAGCTTGCAGCTTTACTGAGGCTGAAATGATGTGTCTCTTGAGCAATGACACAGACACTTAGAGGGAAGTGAAACTTTTACAAAAAAACATAAAAGCCTGAGCTGTGTAACCACTTTTCATGCCACTGACTGAGGAAATGGCTTTGGAATAATTATAACTACAATATTTCATTATCATATTAAAGAGCCTCTTAATTCTTCAAACAGCAACATGCTCTATGAACACTCAGCAAACAGTCTGCGTTTAAATATTTTTTGTTCCAAAAAGCTGCCAAAGGGGGCTTGAAGAGCTCTTTAATGCATTTCATGCAAGTTATAAAGAGCTGACCGTACACCATGAATATGCACCTTGGACATCATATTCTTGGTAAGTGCTACTTATATTCTCTGTTTTACAGTATGTGTTGCGTGTGTTATACATTAATAGCACAACATGCAGCACATGACACCTGATGCCACCAAAAACAGTAAAATCACGAACTGTTCTTATGAGTAAAATGATAGTTCTTTAGATGTTAGATGATTTTCACAGCTGCTCATCAGATCTTTTTCTGTCTTTAAATCAACCTGATTACTTCAAAGCACAAACATGTGAAGGTGCCAGAAATGTTTCACAGCTTCACCTGATGGTAGCAGATTAGCTGCAGAAAACACTAACAATATCTGAGCCCATGCTGCAGGACAGCATGAGGCTACCAATGCATTATTTGTGCATTTACACTGTAATTGTTTGCATTACTATATGTCCAATATATTTCTTCTAAATATAGAAAAAAGTAAAACAATTAGTTAACTAATTTTGCTAACTGTATGCACATGTAATGTATGTTCATCTATGGTGAAATGTTTTATCCAGTATATAAAGTTTATTCTTCACTTAGTAAAGATTGTATCATATGTGTTTATAGCTTGCGGTGAATTGTGTTATCTAATTTTTTTCTGTGTAGAGCTCAATATAAGAATAAGAATAAGAATAAGAATAAGAATAACTTTATTGATCCCAGAGGGAAATTCATTTGTCTGACAGCTCATCTGTTATTTATATGAGAATTGTAAACCCTGATGGCTGTGGGTGCGAATGATTTTCTGTATCTCTCCGTTTTACAACGGAGAGAGAGGAGTCTTCCAGTACTGATGTTTTTTTGTTCCATAAAGATGTTATAAAGTGGGTGATCAGAGTTGTTCAGGATGGCTTCTAACATCTTTAGTGTGCATCTTTCCACCACCTCCCCCAGCGTGTCCAGTCTGGCTCCAATTACAGAGCCAGCTTTCCTCACTAGTTTGTCCAGTCTCCTTGCA
>VUQS01049719.1:0-17067 GCA_015108495.1 Heterochromis multidens | reverse complement strand
TGTGTTTTTACACCTCTCTGCATTTAATGAGCTATTATTAATCTCTGGCTCTCTTCCACAGCATGTCTTTCTCCCCTGACCCCCAACCGGTCGCGGCGGATGGCTGCCCCTCCCTGAGCCTGGTTCCGCTGGAGGTTTCTTCCTGTTAAAAGGGAGTTTTTCCTTCCCACTGTTGCCAAGTGCTTGCTCATAGGGGGTCGTTTGTTTGATTGTTGGGGTTTCTCTGTATTATTGTAGGGTCTTTACCTTACAATATAAAGCACCTTGAGGCGACTTTTGTTGTGATTTGGCGCTATATAAATAAAATTGAATTGAATTGAATTGAATTGAAATTGAATTGAATTGGCAGAGACAGATTGGTAAAGACTGTGTCAGTGTTCAAACATTTCTGGGCCCGTCTTCCCATCACACTCCTCGCTCTATGTTTCACAGCGAATGCAATGATGCAGAAACGATAACTTCAGGTGTGAGTGAAAACCTGACTAAGTTTCAGTCTTTTCACTTTACTTTGCTGTGTTGTTTAGTTTCCTTATTCATGTAACAAGTCTGCAAAGACATAAATCCCAAAGTTCATGAGCAGTTTCGGCACCGGAGCAACTGGATGGGCAATTGACGTAGACAAGGAGGCATTTGGCTCACCTTGCTGTGCTGTTTTCTAAAAGAAATAGACTGGAGGCTCCAATCCAATCCTGTGGATGACTTTGAATGTCATCCACAAATTAATGTTAACATGCTGCACAGCTAGATGCAACGAGCTAATATACTCCAATAAGAAACCCTTTAACTGAATAAAGTGTTCTTCTTCAAACCTGTTAAAGCCTTCAGCATTTATGTGTCTTTCTAGGAATGTTTTCATTCTCTGAGCTGTTCTATTCTGATCTGTGCTGTTGTTGCTTTGTTTGATTCATTATTTTGTTAAACTCGTAGGGGTTTTTCACTAAACTCGTACACTCAAAGTCACTCAAGATAAGAGAGTCAGCTAAATTCCCAAATGTGAGAAAGCAAATGTAGTCCCTCATTATTGATGCATGCAAGCTGCAGGCTGCTGGAGTCTGCACCTCCAATAAGGCTCAGGCGATTTCTTCAAGCTGAAACACAGAAGAATACTCCCCAGGTTTGGTGTTTGCTTTTCCTCAACTATTGTTTCATTTTAAGTCACTTTTGGTGACCCTGTATCTGTAGTGTATCTGCAGACGCTTGGTGCTGTTTTCATAGTTTTAGGTGTTTTTCTTTTTATAAAAGTATTCTTGATCAAACACAAAAGAAAGCCTGAGGTAAATGCTTTTTGAACAGGCTGATTTAATTCTGGTTGGATTTAAACCATCCCTGTCGTCTTTCAATGCAGAGAACAGGAAGTTGTAGATCTCGTTGTCATTTTTAGGGGGGTTGGCGCAGATTTTGAGGGACTTGTTTCTGTCCACTTTTATGATACCGGTAGAGCTTCAGAGTTCTTCTTCCTTTTGTTTGGTTAACTGAGTCTTTAAGTTTTTTTTTTTTTTTAAGTTAGGCAGGTGTGTATTTGATTTAAAACAGCCAAATGGGACAGGAAATTAAAACAGCAGCTATTGTTGCATTTTCTAAATTAGGCCATGTTTTTCTTCCAGACACCATAAGGTCCTTAATTTTGGTCCTTTCTGTCACTGATCAAAATGTGATTCTTTCTTTAAAGTACAGCAAAGCTTTTTTTCCCTAGCTCAGCCTGCTCATGATTCAGTGCTGCTGTCCTTTACTATGTTACTATGTTCTTCACTATTTTACCTTTACTGTTGTTCAGCAGTGGTAAAGGTAAAGGTGTATTGGAGGTGTATTGGAGCCAATGGGTCCTGCTCCAGTCAGTGATAAGCTGGGAGTGTGCATGTTGCCAAATACTGATGGTGTAATTTGTAGATGTTAACGGAGGATCTCATATGTTGACTGGTAACTCCTTTATCTGCAGGTTTCATTTGATTTTGCACAGCTTGTTCTTGGCTTAGAGTCAACATTTAAGTGTTTTATTGTCCGGACTTGTGACTCGACCTTTCTGTCAAGGTTTATACTGATGAAGGGAATCAGAGTTCCTGAGGATTAATTGTGATGCCACAGATGAACAAACCCTCTCATTTACAGAAACACATTTCGCTGCAGTCTGTCTGCTCCCTTAAATTAGCATTTTACTGATTTTAGCTGAGATTGACATTATACACTGCATTTTGTTTACTGTGGCTTCAGATCAAGACCAGGTCAGTCATTATGAACCTGTCGTTTCTACAAAGTCTAAGTGTCAGACTCTTTAGTTGTGAGCCAGAACACTGAAGACCTGAGTCTCTAACATATTTTCTTAAAGTGAGGTTTGAGAGCAGGTTGAAAGCTTCAGTCACATACATTGTGATGTGACCCAATCAGTGATCAATGATCCACGCTCTATTGTTGTGTTGATGTTTTCTCAGGGGAACAGGCTGAGATTCACTTTGACTTCCTCAAGCTTCTAACATTAGACCCCAAAAACCAAGCAGAGCAAAGCAAAATGGATCCACAAAGGCTGAAAAACACCAGGAAGGGAAGCACAAACTGCTGTGGAAGAACAGTAGAGCTAAACCTGAGGCCTCAGTTCCCCAGATGGGGATTACACCTAAACATTTTAAAATATCTGTAAGAAAAAGCAGTGAAAATGATCACATTTATTTGATAAAGTCTCAACACATATATCTGTACTGTACTACTCATAATTTTGTATTGTTTTTGTATGACGAGCCACTCTATCTGTTGCAAACCTGTATGCATTAATTATTTACTCTTGGAAACTGTACTTATATTCTTCTGACTGTATAGTTATTTCACTGATTCTTGGCATTCTTTGAAATTATTTAGAAATTAAAAATCTGTAAAAAAAAAATTATTTCAGTGTAGTTTTTAAACACAGGAGTAGTAGCTCTACATTGTGAATTTAATGTCTTAATTTAATAGCTTTATTATTTTCGGGTTTTTTTTGTTTCTTTTAAACAAACTGGTCACTGAAGCTACATTAAAGGCTGTCCTGGGTTTGAATCCGCTGGCCAGCTGGTTCCTCGTTGCATGTTCTCCCTGTTTTCTGTGGTGAACCCTGAATTAGTTAAGCGGACATCGGAGATGTGCCTGATTAACTGATAAAATCAATTTGCAGAATTTATAAATTGTATTGTACTGATTGTATTTAAGAATTCACATCACTAAATATGAGAAAATGTCTCAGCTGTAACATCTGAAGCTGACCTGTGTGTCTGCGTGTGTGTGTGAAAAATTAAAGCTCTCTGGCCAAATACAATATCATTGTAGTCCTACAGTGTGTTTCTCCACTGCTTTACATCAAAACTCAGTTCAAAAGGAGCGAAGAGTGTGTGAATAATTCTCTGTAGGCTGCCCACCTGCAGCTAGTGGACACACACACACGTCTTCTTGACCTGATGACCCTAGACGCTGTCTAACTTATCATACAGTTCAGATCTGTACCAACATGGATGCAACAAGGATTGTGAAGAGTTGCCAGAGGAGGATCGATGAGGTTTTCCAGATTATGAGGACATGTTACATATGCAACGGGCTCAGCTCTCTTTTGAGTTTAGTTAGGCTGAGGGTGACTGGAATGCAGTCACGATGTTGGTTGTCAGGCAGGTGAAAACTGTGACGTGTTGGTGGAATAAATTTTAATGTGACCTGTCCTGTCAGAGAGACATTTGGGACCTAGAATGTGTCATATCACATGGATATTGTTATGATTTTGGTTCTTTGTCATTTTGTTAATAGGGTCATTCCATCTCAAATCAGCAGATTTTTTTTACATTTTCTGCTGGACCATCTCCAATTTGCATAAAACTTTTATGGTCCAAAGTTTGAACATATATAATGAGTGCTATAAAATTTTAGCTTCATATATCAAATACTATTCAAGATGTATTTTTTTGAAAAATGGTCCATCGACCCACTTTCAGACCTTTTTTTGCACATTGAAATCTGAGGCAATGTTTGAACAAGAATATCTCAAAAACTGTTAAAGATAAAAGCCTAAAAGTTTCACTGGTCTTTCTTACCATGAAAATTAATCAGGATCTGTAGTTTTTTTCAAAGTATATGTTGAAAAGTATTTGATATATGAAGCTAAAATTTCAGAGCAATCATTGAATATATCCAAACTTTGGAACATAAAGTATTTATGAAAATCAGAGACGGTAGAGCAGAAGGCCCATGTTGATTTGAGATGGAATGACCCAGTAGAGAAGACAAAAAAAACACTGCTTTGTTCAAAGTTTTTTTTTTTTTCTTTTTTTCTGTGATCATAATACAGGTAAAAATCAAAATGCAATTGTAATATTTTTTTTTCTCTGAGTTGTGTGGCTGTGCAAAAACCCAATAAGCTTAAACTTGCATAGATAACCCTATGAAATCAGTGCTTTGGGTTAACAGCGCGTCATTAGTTTATGGTTCACACCCACCAATAAAACCTGAATACAAACATTTATCTTGAGGGTGTCACAGCAAGATGCAGGGACGACTTTCAAATAATTTCTGCTTTCAAAAGACTAAATTCAGTGAATTGTGCGGTTGTTTGTGGCAGGGATGTGCTCTGTGGGGGCTTTCTCATTTAACATTTGGCTTTTAGAAAGGAGAAGGTTGCTGCTGTTCCCTAATAAATAGTTTTGAAGTGAATAGAAGAAAAGGGAAGTGGAGAGTAGAGAGCGCTCATGTCTGTATGAAGAATGGTTTTACATGTGTGGCTGAGTGTATTTGTGTCTGTGAGTGTTCAGCTGTTTGAATCTGTTATCATGTGTGCTGGTCAAACAGTTTGGAATCAGGTCTCAGTCACATACAAATGCAGACGTAAACAGGCAGCAGACCCACTGAGGGTCCAATCACACCATCCGGCTCCGCTCACTGTTAATGTAATGTAATAAACTGTAACATATGCACATACAACAGTAATACAAAAACACACAGTGATGATGCAGTAGATGGTGTTTACTGTCAAATTTTAAGGATTAAATACAAAAAGGAAGCAGTGTATGTGAAAATCTGATGCAAGGACACAACAATGTCAAGCTTAAATGTGTCTTTTGCATCACTGATAATCTGCATTAATAGATTTAAAATCAGTTTTCCTAGCTATATATCTCTTTAACAATCTCACCTCAGGGTCCTTTTTGTTGCAATATTCCTTATCACAATGAGTTTTAGTAATTCATTTTTCATTCATTAAATTTTTGAGCTCTTGGGGCAGTGTAAGGAGTTTTAAAGTCAGTGTTGGCATATAAAAGTGTGACGAACATGACAAATCCTGTTCACTCTCATTCCGCCTCTGTTTTGGTCTCCACCAACCCTTGAGAAAGTATTTTATTCACACATGAGAGTTTGTCCACTGAGAACTGCAACACAGTTAGTGAGAGAACTGAAAGTGAAGCCAAACAGCTTCTACGTAAAACTGTGTGTGGGCTCATCACTATAACTGACAAATAGTTCTTCATTCAGTTTACTGGAACTTAGTGACGCCATCTTAAATCACATGCTCCTTGTCACATGGTCACATGATGCTGTTTCCAATTGGAACATAAGGATTAAGATGAAAATGTATGTTTTCTAATGCAGGTCCAGGTTAAGCTACATCTGAGGGTCCATATGCATATGTTGGGTTTCTATGAGAGTTCTTCCTCCCCACTGTTGCCAAGCACTGCTCATAGGGATCATCTGATCACCTGGGTTCTCGCTTTAATAATGTCGAGTTTTACCTTTATAATATAAACGCCTTCAGGTGACATTTGTCATGAACTGACACCATATAAATTAAACTGAATTAAACTGAACTGGATAAAATGACAGGGCTGCTCAGATCAAGGAATCAGATTTAATTTGAATGTTATTTCATGTTTCATGTTAGTGCAGTTCAAAGAGCTTCACACGTTATTGACAAGCTGATAAGACATAACAAGAAGTAATGAAACAAAATTAATATGCAATAATAAGGAATTTTAAAAGAAATTAAACCACAAAACATCAGTGAAATAAATTAAAATTTGAAATGGTCTATAAGTAGGCTAAGAGTAAATCAAATAAATTAAGAAATAATAGATTAAATAGATAAAATAATTTTTAAAATATAGAAGAAAAATCAGCTAAAATGTACTAAAAAGACCAATACAAATAGAAATACAAAAATACAATGATATAAAATAAATAATAAAATAGAATAGAAATACAATAAAATGTGCAATTAATATAAAATGAAAAAAGCTTCAATTAGTGAGTAAAAGAAAATGGTGCAATGCTACATAAAAATCCAAAATAATAATGTGGCAATAAAAACATCAGTTAAAACAAAGAAGGTAAAGAAAAATAAAATAAAGTGACGTAAAATAGCGCAGTAAAAGCCAGGCTGAAGAGGTAGGTTTTAAGTTCACGTTTAAATATTTGGACAGAGAGAGTGGACATGAGTGAGTTTATTAATACATCTTTGTAGAAGCAGCGAGGCATTAGCTGTAATGTCTGAAGCTGTAATGTTGAAATCTTTCAGCTGATCTTTGTTCCCCTAAACAGAAACATCTGGATTCACATGTGACTGAAAGCTCAGTGAAAACATCTGTTTCCTTATCAGCCAAATGAATGAAAAGACAAATTAAGTCTTTGCGGTCTTATCAAAATGTCTTAAAGTGACAAATCATTTTAATCTTCTTGCAGTTTTTAACACCTACACAAACAACAGCCGACTCTGAGTGAGTTTGCTCACATAATCAGTATAGCATCATCTGGGTTTTATTTCTTTATGGATATAATCATCACATTCTGGCTTCAAAAACCTGGCTAAGCTCTTCTTTTCAGTTTTTAGAAATGCTTGGACAATTTTATTCATAAAGCACAATAACAAATGTCATAAATTTACTTTGAAGGAGTTTACAGTCTGTGCAGCATTAGATACATTTGCCTAAAGCTTTTCTTTAGACCCTCCATTTAGATAAGGAAAACCCAAGGAGAGAGAAGACAGCATGACCACACAGGCAGAGACACATGAGGAGAAATGTGGTTAAGACAGCTGTAATACTTGGGAACAAAAATTAGATATGGTTTATAAAGACCCTGTCCAGGTTTTGATGCTGATATAAAAGTCAACGCTTAACTGACAGCATGTGGTGAGTTCTGGATGCTCACTGGAAACTGTTCATGAAGGAGAACTATTTTTTTTTTGTGGTGGTCAGAGGCCACAATCAGTGAGCACCAACATAGATGGTCAGAAATCTGTATGCTGACTCCTGCTTGTACGTTTTCCTTCACCGTAAATGTCACAGCATTTCTGCTTAATGATGGATTTTCAAACTAGAGGATTTTACTGTCAACAGTCTCTCTGCTGAACATTCTTTATGACCAACAGCTGAAAATGGACCCTTGACTTTTCCAAACCGCTCCTCTTGTGGTTGGAGCAGCAGCAGCAGGTTGAGTAGCAATATAAAAAAAACAAACAAAGCTCCACTGGCTCCATCTCCATCTGACTGTTTGTAGGCCGTTACAGCTTTAATGTCCATGAATGATGGGAGCTTATCTGTATATATTACGTCATGGTAGGCACTCATCTGTAATGTAAAGAGACACAGTAATACAGCTTTGCAGATGTTATTTGCTGCCTGGAGAATGAGATCATTTCCTGTTTTTTCTGTTTTCCTGATATAATCAATGTCTTGTTTTTCTCATCTCTGTTTGTGCAAAGATGGACACAAACAGATTTCCACCATGGAGAAATAGAAGTGCAAAAAAAAGAACATTGAATCCTTTTCCAAGCTAAATGCACAGAACCTTAAATGCCCTCCTGACATGGAGCGAAGTCTACCATCACAGCTGAAAAAGAAAGGAGAAGCAGTAAGATTTTGCAGTTAAATCTAACATCTCTGCATGTTTATGCCATCATGGTCATGGCTTCATTAAAACTGTTTAAGGAAGTAAAACATCCTTCAGGTTATCTTAGTACACTCACCAGACACTTCATTAGGTACACCTTGCTAGGATCAGGTTGGACCCCCTTTTTCCATCAGAGCTGCCTTAATTCTTCATGGCACAGATTCAACAAGTTGCTGGAAACATTCCTCATAGATTTTGGTCCATGTTGACATGATAGCTGCATCCATGATGTGAATCCCTTGTTCCAACACATCCCAAAGGTGCTCTATTGAATTGAGATCTGGTGACTGTGGTCATTTGAGTTCAGTGAACTCATCGTCATGTTCCAGAAACTAGTTTGAGATAATCTGAGCTTTGTGACACAGTGTGTTATCCTGCTGGAAGCAGCCATCAGAAGATGGTACACTGTGGTCACAAAGGGATGGACATGGTCAGTAACAGTACTCAGGTAGGCTGTGGAGTTTAAACGATGCTCAGTTGGTACTAAGGGACCCAAAGCGTGCCAAGAAAATATCCCCCACACCATTACACCACAACTAGCAGCCTTAAGTATTGATACAGAGCAGGATGGATCCATGCTTTCATGTAGTTTATACCAAATTCTGACCCTATGTCAGAATGTTGCAGCAGAAATTGAGACTCATCAGACCAGACAATATTTTTCCAATCTTCTATTGTCCAGTTTTGGTGAGCCTGTGTGAATTGTAGCCTCAGTTTCCTGTTCTTAGCTGACAGGAGTGGCACCCTGGTGTGGTCTTCTGCTGCTGTAGCCCATCTGCTTCAAGGTTTGATGTCTTGTGCTTTCAGAGATGCTCTTCTGCATACCTTGGTTGTAACAAGTGATTATTTGAGTTACTGTTGCCATCTTATCAGCTCGAAGCAGTCTGTCCATTCTTCTCTGACATCAACAAGGCATTTTCTCCCAGAGAACTGCTTTCAGACCTTTCTCTGTAAACCCTAGAGATGGTTGTCTGTAAAAAGCCCAGCAGATCAGCAGTTTCTGAAATACTCAGACCAGCCTGTCTGGCACCAACCATGCCACGTTCAGTCACTTAAATCACCTTTTTTCCCCCATTCTGATGCTCAGTTTGAACTTTAACAGGTCATCTTCACCATGTCTACATCCCTAAATGCATTGAGTTGCTGCCATATGATTGGCTGATTACATATTTGTGTAAATGAGCAGGTGTACCTAACAAGGTGTATGTGTGGATTTCACTGAATGTGTTATCAGCAGATTTGCAGTTTGTTCAAGGTCAGTTCTCTTTTCTCAGATTTCTAACGTTTTGTTCACTACACAACTCATTGAATCTAAAATTTAAAACATCTTATAGTTATGAAACAAGTTAGAATTTTGAATTTCAGTAGTCAGAGGATTATAATAATAATAATAATAATAATAATGATAATAAAAATTATTATTACAGGTTCTGTATTCTGAAAAAAAAATGAAATTCATATGTCATCCCACCTGCTTGTCTATATGAAGAATCTGATTGCTTTATTTAAGTCCCTCGGCTTGCTGGTTTTGTCTCGTTTAAATTAATGATAATCCCACAGATGATATTCTGTGAGGGCGGTGAAGGGGTTTAGGCTCCATAATCTAATATTTATGGAGGGGAAACTCCTTTAATGCTGTCGCGAAAGTGACTTTTATATACAAACTTCGTTGAGCCATCTACCTAAAGCCTCTTTGCTGAATTCCTGGTTTGGAGCAGCTGACAGGCGACTGCCATGGTGGGCACAGATTCAATCCTATTCCACCTGGCTTTATTCCTCATCAAACCCCCTCCAGCTCTGAGGAAACTCTCAGAAATTCTTTCTGAACATTTTCTTCTTTGTGCTTGTGTGACAAAGGCTGGAGAGGCGAGAGAAGTGTCAAGGAAGAGCTGATATTGTATCACAGAGATGTGAGACAGATTTGGCCTGTTTAAGCTGTGTGTTCAGGAGTCATATAGGAATCTGAGGAGCAGGAGAGTGTCACTGGTCATCAGGTTAGATGGCATTGTTCTGTTGTTTTTCCAGATTTTAATTTGTTATGCATGGAAATGACAAAATCCATCAAGACAGAAAACAAGAAAAGGAAAAATCCGCTAATGTCAGTTTGAAATTTTAACCTCTTTGGCCACTAAAGACTTTTCAAATTCCACCAGTAACAGATGAAATTGCTTTGGATTTTTGGATTATAAGTAACGGGAGCTGGGAGCCATGATACTACAAACTTGTGTTCTTTTACTTTTTACAGCAGCATCAGTCACGAATCCTGCACTGATCTGGTGGCAGTTTGTCACAGATGACCTCGTCAGTAGTCTCTTTCAACTCAAGTGGAAATTCAGGCACACCAAAGGCGATGGAAATTGAATGGAAAGGAAAAAGCCAGTAGAAGCAGAGCAAAACAGAATTTGGGCAACAAAGAAGAAACAAAATGAAGGCAAACAGGAAAAAAAGAAGGAAGAGAGAACAAAGATTAAGAGGTGAAAGAAAAGTGTGATGAGAGAATACATCCATAACGGATGCATGCATTAGTTGCACTTTTCCTGGAAGGCACATCCATGTGCCTGTGTTTACTGGCTGGACTTCTGCTCCATGTGAGCGGACAGTAGTCCCCCACAGAAAACTGCCTCTACCATCAGCTGGAAAGTGAGGGAGAGCATTAGAGGAGAGACATAGCCAGAGGAGAGCTTGTCCCTGAGCTCTGCAGGAGCCTGGAAAGGAGACGGAGCACAGCATTCCTCGAGGTGAAACTTGAACATCAGTCTGTGAATGACCGTCTGCAAACTGCCTGAGTGTTTACCTTAGGTTGGGAGCTTGGTGCGAACTCATCAGTTTATCCTGGCAGGGCTGTCTGGGCAGTCAATAACAGGCGGCTGAGGTGGCACCAATAAGACCTGAGGACATGACTCTACGGAAAAACACACACACAGCCTTAAATCACAGCATGTCGTTAGCTTTACGGACTCAGCCTGAACTCTCACACAAGGACTGCAGCAGACGGATTAACTTGGATTCAAAGATCGCCATAGTCACTGTGAACATGTTAGCATGATGACACACTGACAAAGCACTCACAGCCCTTTGCAGAGGAGGAGATCATTTGCAGCCTTTTTATGTGATTTGGAAATGTGAGGTCTGGGGCAGCACGGTGGCAGCGCGGTGGTTAGCATTGTTGCCTCACAGCAAGAAGGTCCTGGGTTTGACTCCACCATCTGGCCGGGGCCTTTCTGTGTGGAGTTTGCATGTTCTCCCCGTGTCTGTGTGGGTACTCCAGCTTCCTCCCACAGTCCAAAGACATGCAGTTAGAGGGATTAGGTTAACTGGTGATTCTAAATTGCCCATAGGTGTGAGCGTGAATCATTGTCTGTCTCTCTGTGTTAGCCCTGTGACAGACTGGCGACCTGTCCAAGGTGTACCTTGCCTCTCGCCCTGTGGCAGCTGGGATAGGCTCCAGCCCCCCTGCAACCCTGAATTGGATAAGCAGAAGAGAATGGATTGAAATGTGAGGCAGAATTTACCTTTATCAGCTTTTTTTCTTGCTTTGAAAGAGACCTAATTTTTCTAGACTGAACTCTAATCTCAAATACCTATTTGACAGCAATAATTTAACTTAATTTCCTCTAAATATATGTTCTAAAATAAAGAGCAGTTGGGGATCCAGATAAAATAAGAGCTTTGTCGGATGTGCACAGGATGCTAAGCTGTTCTTGCTGCTGGGTTCAGTGCATTGTTTGATGGAGTTGCAGATGAGTTTTACAAATTTCATGCAGGATACCAGTCTGTTTTCTGTTCCCCTTTCCTCATTGCATTAAGAACTTTAATAAATCTGTTGATCTAGGAAATGTGTTTCACAGTGCAGCAGTGTCCTGTGTGAAAGCATCTTCAGTTTGTTTTGATTGACAGCACTACAGCAACACACCAACCAAGCAAAAATTTGTCCCATTAAATTTAATTTGATACTTTGCAGTTTCTTTTTCCTGGAAAGCTCAAAAGAACCAAAAAGACATATGAGTTGAGGCTCAGATTTGAAACTAAGTTAATCTGTACAGAGCACACTCTCACAAAATGTCAGCTGGGATAGACTCACGTCCCACGCAGGGGCTCAGGTTGGATAAGCAGTTAAATGGGTGGATGGATGTCTAGATTAATACATACTCTACTTTGAGAGGTTGTTGTTTTACTAAATCTCAAAAAGTCTTAGGTTCAGTACTGCAGATATGCAGGGTGGCGATAACAGCATCTGTTATGTGGTAAATACTAAGTTTTCCTTCAACCAGCATTCCTTGATTCCTTGCAGCATTCCCATCCACATGCATCAGACTGAGGCACCCTGTGGGAGGGCCAACTGTTAGCAGAGCTCCATTAGGAGATGATGATTTAGGAGAACATGGTTCCCATCACATGCTGCTCCCTGGGAGAGCAAACTGTCATCTGCTAATATATAAACAACTGGTGAATTAATCTTCTGATTTAACAGTGGGATATGTCTGACCTGGGAGACAGTTCGGATTATAAATAATAAAAAACTTTTTTTTCAAATCAAAGTCATTACTGGTGAGAAACTGAAAGGAGGGAACTTAAGGGAACTTGCCTCAGTGACGATGGGGTAGTATGTGGATTTATTAGTGTTTATTTATGGATTTTTTTTTTTTTAGAGTAAATGATTTCAAAGCAGCCGAGGCAATAAAAACCTTTGGATAAATAAAGAGTGCCGACTAAACTGAGAGATCTTACATTTGTAAAGTGTTTATCAAGAAAAACCCAGTAAATAGGTTTTCAGTAATTATGCTAGCAGAAAATGTGGCTTCTGACTAAATAATTTCCTGATTGAAAAGCTCTGCCAGGATGATTAAATCAAATCTGTAAATCCCTGGAAAACAAGGTACATTTCAGGAGCCTTTGTTGTAATTAGAGAGAAATTCATCTGTTAAGTTCAATGAGGTGCACCTGATACACACTTACACTGCTGTTCAGGTGTCTAGCAGAATACAGCAAGTGCTCCTCAAGTGCCTCTTCTGTCTGAAATCATTTTCTAACAAATCTTAAAAAGAGGGAAGGAGTTACTTCAACATTTCTTGGGAACAGTTTTTCATCAGTTATTGTCAGTGTGGCCAAGTCCCAGGGGTCCTGTGGCCCACTTATCTAAGAATTTGTGTAAGCAGAACCATACATGCCAATTCCCAAATGAACATGTGAACATGGTGCTTTGTATTAGAAGACATCCCAGTAGCATTTTATTTAAAATCAAATTAATTTTGAAATTGTTAAATTATTATGAGCTCTTGATCTCAGAGCTGCTGGCTGCATGAGTTTGCAGCTCCATGTGTGGTATTTGATGCAGAGACTTAAAGTTCAATTCTATGTTCACATTGCAATTTATAGTCAGTTATCAAAACCAGCATTACATTATGATCTGTGGTGGAATTTGAGAGAGTGAAACAGAGACAAAGAGGTGCTTTCCTCCTGAAATTAGTTTTAAAGTTTTCCAGCTAATGTCAAAGTGTTTGTTGTAAGACAGTCAGCAATGGAGAAGGCTGTTGTCAGCTCTGCATTCGGATGTCTTTCTACCTGCCTTCATGTTCGATGTGTGAAACCATAACTCATCTCTCTACTTATTATCCTACTGCAGGCAGATATTAAACTGTGCTCATTGTTCAGATGGCAACCATGCCTTCAGCTTATAAGAACAAGGCAGTAAGTGTGGACAATATGAGGATCTGTATGTTTCAGTCACTTGTCAGAATGTGGATGTATGAGCTCTGTGCTTTCTTCTCTTCTTCTCTTTATAACTGTTTTGTGTGAAGTTTGTCCATTTTTGAAAGTTTAAAATTGTAGACCTGACACACACTATCATCTAATATAATGCCGTCTAGTCAAATGACACCATTGTTGTTCCTCTGCCGTTTCCTCCATCATGCACATTCATGCACTGTGGTGCTGGTGCATATTGAGCACCAACAGGTAATGATCTCATTTTGAAGTCCGCATTAAAAGGTTGGAAGTGTCTTTGTGTTATAAATCACAGGTTTGTCAGTCAGAAGATTGTGGTTCACGTCCTGTTGTCCTTAGTGTTTTGCACATGCTGATTTATTTTGTTTTTCACTCGCTGCTTAGATTTAGGCACTGAAAACTACTTGGCTATCATTAAAGAAAAGATGGTAGTTTGTGGTAAAATCATGTCATGGCACGCCAAAGGACAATTTTGTGCATAAATGAGCCACGACAACAGCTTTGACAACAGGGCACTAATTGACATCCCGGGTGTGAGAACAGGCAGATTGTATTTCTGTAAAAACCTTTTTTCTTTTTTAAGCATTATTTTAGCTGTTCCTTTGTTCGTTATTCTGAGATGCAGATGGCTCATTTTTAATTAAAAGCCCAGGCCCAGAAGGTTATTTTAGTTTTGTTATAATTCTTAAAAATGTAGGTAATTGATAAATAGAACTTAGGTTCAGGGTGTCTGTAACAAAGAGATAAATTACAACGTTTCATCAAAACAAAAGTCCTGGAAGTGTTGAAGATAAGAGTGAGAGAGTATCTGATATTTACTTTACATGAGCAGGATAGACTTTTAGCTATGCAAACGTTGCTCTGCTCTGGAGGTATAAAAAATCTCACTGAACAAAATAAAAGAGTCAGAGTCTTAAGTTTGGAAAGGTCAGAATAAAGCCTGTTTATTGAAGGCTCTGAAACTGATCCCAGCATCCAAGCACTATTTCTCTTTGAGGTCAGAGCTCAGAACAGTATCTTAGCTTTGCATTGCTGCTTGTGTGTTTGATCTGAAGCCCAGTAAGAGGTGCCTCATTACTGACACACTGGAACGAGTCAGCCTGTGGGCCCAGCCGCTGCATTTGTGATGAGTTGATGTAATGACTTCTATTTTCGACTGAGACCCCACTGTGGCAGCTGGTCTGCTTCGAAGGCCGGTCCTTCCTACAAACATTTGAATTTGGTCAGTTTGTGACACAAAAAAAAGCCCTTATGCTGTTTGAAAAGCAGACAGATACAATTTGTTTGTGCTGTACATATCTTTTCTTAATTATTCTCAGCACTGAGTGTCAAGAGAAACAGGACTTGTGAAATATATTTCTAACAGCAGTTCCAAAATGACAGCTTCCTCTGGGGAGATGAACAACTTCTGCATTAATGACCTGCAGTATAAATGTAAAAATCAAAGTCCTGCTTTATGATATTAATAGTATTTGTGATTATTTATGATGCAGGTATATTACGTGTTGTATTAAAGTTCAGTTTATCTTTCTTTTTTAAATGAACAATAAATCAGTGTAAAATCTGAGGTTCATAAACACAAACAGACCTATTTACAGCCACGCTGCAGCTCTTTGGTGCTTTTTATTTATTTATCTTTACTTACCCAGAAAGTGAAACTATTAGGAATAGTAATCTGATTTGAGAGAGTATCTGGATAGCCAGCATTAACCTAGCATGTTTTTAGTTAACACGCGAACCCAGAGCTAAAGTGACTCTTAGGAGATAACCAGCAACATGCAAACTCCACACAGAAGGCCCCTCCCTGGGTTCAAAACCAGGATCGTCTCGCTGTGAAGCTACAGGGCTAACCAGGGAGCCACCGTGCTGCAACCATTTGCTTTGTACAGGCAGCTCTAACAAACCTAAAAATTCTGCATAACACAAAATGCTTTCACACATGAACTTCGGACAGCGTTTGAGGATCAGGTTGGGATGTTGTTGCTGTTTATCACATATTGCTCATAAAAGGAAATTCACTGTAGTTTGGGAGAGGGTGCTGCCTGGGTAGACTGCAGTAGGTGTGTTGAGATGTGGTGCTGTGAATGTACAAGAAAATTACCTGTGCTCTTCAAACATGGAGTAATTGGGCATTATACAGACCGTGATAGGGAGCCGGCAGGGTAAAGTCAGGCTACACACTGGTGGTCGTAGTGGAGATGAAGGTGGAGACCTGGATGAGACTCTTTGAGTGACCAGGATGAGGTGGAGATGGAGAGGAGGAGGGGGGTTGCATGAATGAGAGTCTAAAAGGCAGAATGATAGAAGAGCAAAGAGATTTACAGTCATGAAAAAGAAAGTTTTTTCCTGTGAAAAACTAAGTGCATCTTTACTGCTTTAACATGAATTAAGAGGGTGAGTAGCAGCGTCAATAAAAGATTATGTTTTTGCAGTTTGCTGGTGTGAAGCATTCAGGTGTGTGGATGTCCCAACAAATTCACCCCACACTCAGACTGTGCAATGCTCAGAGAAACTGCAAAAATCCAAAAGGTACATCTCTGATTCTAGAGGCCTCAGTTAGCATGTTAAAGGTTAAAGTTCATGACATTACAATTAGAAAAAGACTGAACAAGTATGGCTTGTTTGGAAGGGTTGCCAGGAGAAAACCTCTTCTCTCTAAAAAGAACATGGCAGCACAGCTTAGGTTCACAAAGCTGCATCTGAACAAATCACAAGACTTCTGAAATAATTTCCTTTGGAAAGACGAGAACAAAGTGGAGGTGTTTGACCCTAATGCACAGCAGCGCATTTGGAGAAAACCAAACACAGCATATCAGCACAAACACCTCATACCAACTGTCAGCACAGTGGTGGAGGGATGATGATTTGGGCACCTTGCAGTCACTGAGTCAACCATGAACTCCTCTGTATACCAAAGTATTCTAGAGTCAAAGCTGGGTCCATCTGTCAGACAGGTAAAGCCTGGCCCAAACTGGGTTATACAGCAACAACAACCCAACTGAAATGCTGTGGTGGAAACTTCAGAGAGCTGTGCATAACGAAATACCTGCAAACCTCAATGAACTGAAGCAATATTGTACAGATGAGTGGGGCCAAAATTCCTCCACAATGATAGGAGAAACTGATAGTCACACAGAAAACCATTACCATTGATTAAAAGCACGTTAACAGGCTCTTGTAATCCAAGGGTGCACTTTTCCCATATAATATATTACAATATATCTTCACTACAACAGACCAATGTACCAGCCTTAGAGTTAGGGTGAGGAGCTCATAGTAGAGCTGCTACTGTCCACATTGAAAGGAGCCAGTTGAGGTGGTTCAGCAGCTGACTAGGATGCTGGCTTGAGAATGCCTTTAGAATAGAATAGAATAGAATAGAATAGAATAGAATAGCCCTTTATTGTCATTGTACAAGTACAACGAAATTGTGGGTGCATTGTACAGAAATAACAA
>VUQS01049708.1:0-16276 GCA_015108495.1 Heterochromis multidens | reverse complement strand
CAGGCTACATGTGTTTGTGTGCGTCTTTGTCACGAAATGTACTTGATATTGAGGGTGAGAAGCCGCAATAACGCCCCCCTGAAGCCAGAGGCAGACAGAGAAGGATCCAGGAGATCCGGGCCAACCGCAGCCCCCAAGAGAACCGAAGACCCGAGGCCACACATTCCGATGACAGTCACGTGCTCACCCCAGCAGGAGAAGGAGGGAGGCCGCAGACGGAGCGCCCATGGACAAAGGCTGAGAGTCCCAGAGAACCAGAGGCAACGGGCAACCGGCCCCGCCAGAGGCCAGCCCTCACGACACGAGCCAAGAACAGGGCCGCAGGGCCCCAGGCGCATGGGAACCGCCCGACACCCAGCCAAGTCCTCCCCGCGCCGAAGAGGCCCGAGCCACCCCGGACCACCACACCCACGGGAGTGGGCCAACAGCCACACCAGAATATCCAGCCACGCATCCCGGAACCAAACAGCACCCGCAGCCCAGTGAGGGGCCGCAACATCCAGCAGGGAGCGATGGGGAGGGGGAGTCGCCACCCTCCATGACCATGTGCCTATTTTCTAATGGCTGCTTCCACCAGGGTAACACGCCATGCTATGTTTGTAAAGTTAAAGCGATACAAACTGTATGCGTCATCGCATTTTCACTGGAATTTACATGTATTCAGTTGCTGATCCAGAAAAAAATGTAAAAGTTTTTGAGCAGTATAACATTTTACTGAAGACATGTTGTATGTTTATTTCTGTAATGGAAACCACAGGTCCACAGAGATGTACATTCAAGGAGAAGTATACTTTGTATAAATGAATGACCAACAGATGCATGTTTTCTGAAATGGATTTACTGCCATCACGATCATCCTGTTCTGACTGGTCAACCCGTGGAAATTGCAGATCTATAGAATCAGCACTTTAGATTTCATTCACTCAGTCAGGTCATGTTGGTATCCCATAAACTTACACCTCTACAGTATTATACGACCAGTGTTGGGGTCATTACTCAAAAAGTAATTACTTAAAAGTAATGCAGCACATTACATAATTACGGAGAAAGTAATTTGTTACACTACTCATTACATTACTTTTGCATTACTCTGTAACATGATCTGAAATGCATTGTCACATAATTACCAGTTAACAATATAAATCTGAGGCTACACTCCCACGGGCTGACACAAATCCCTATCCTAACGATGACACACGTATGATCTTTACGTGTTTACATATGAACACAAAACCAACAACACAAAGCCATTGAGAACCAGCCCAAAGAGACTTCAAAGCGATCATCACAGTGATTCTACTTTAGAAACATGCACAGATAGAAATGAAAGCTACAAAGTTAAAAAGCTGCTCATTACTGCTTCTTTTTCCTGATCAGGCTCTGGCTGGAGGGCTCAGCGTACACTCAGCTTTAACATCATTCTGGGTTCTTTGCTAGCTTTGTGTTAACATGCTGTCTGTGCACATGTTTGCAAAGAACTGAAGTTCTGTTAGCAGTATAATGCTGTCCTGGACGTAGTTTGCAGTTTACCATCACACTCTTGACCTTTCTTGCAATAAAAATAAAAGTAATGTCCATATCTCCACTTTTCAACAGTTGTAGACTGCTCCACTACTTTCCTCCTCCCGCATATGAACTGAAATCAGCTGATTGTAGCGCAAGTGCACAGAAAGAAAAAGGCATGTTTGATGTTTTTTTTCTCTTTCTAACCACCCATCGTGCAGACAACTGAAGAACCTTTGTAGCGCGAGTAACAACATAATTGTAACTGTAATGTGATTACTGAATTTAGTACAGTAATGCGTTACACAACTGCATCACTGAACAATGCAATGTGATTACAGTAACACATTACTTTGGAACATGTTACACCCAACATTGTTGGCGACAAACTAAAGTGATTTCCATTCATGATTTTTTTAGGTGGGAATCTGAGACCTTAACACACTGAATAAAATTTAACCTTTGGATGTATCAAGAGTTTCAGAGCTCTAATGTACAGCCGCACTAAGAGTGTACTGAGCGATAAAATAGGCTATGACTTGAGATAATATTCTTTTTTTTCTGCTTGGCCATTTCTGATAATGTTTCTGACTGGAGTAGACTGTGCTGAATTGATCCATTTTGTGTGGAAGAAGAGTCAAATAATGTTCCAAACGTCCTCTTTTATATGAAAGTGTATCCCAGGTGATATTTGGGGAGAGGCGTGGAACACCTTCACAGCACAATCAGAAAACCATTTACACTCGCTATTTAGAATCATCAGTTGACCCAAAATGCATGTTTTAAACTGTGGGAGGAAGGAAACCCAAGTAGACTTTCTGTCTGGAGGAAGATGCAAACTCCAGACAGAAAGTCTCCAGGCAAACAGCAGGTTCAAATCCCCCCCCACTGCGCCACAGTGTAGAACCCTTTAAAGCCTGAACCATGAAATAATTGCCAGAAAATTATAATTTTCTGAAAATGGAGTATTTATTGAACCTTCTGACAAATTTAACAAAAGAAGAAATTAAATATTAATTTGCATAAACTGTTTTTAATTTGCATCATATTTACCACAACCCAAATTTGTTTTTGCAATTTATGGCTTAAAAACGTATTTTGCAATTAATTTAGGTTTTTTTTTTTGGGGGGTCACACTGATGATGTAGAAGTCTGAAAAACTCATAAGAACCCATGTATCAAATATGATACACTCGGCATTAAAGGCTAAAATACTAACTGCACATAGTGAGAGCCCATTTATTTCCAGTTGTATGAGTCATCAGCTTAAAGTTTGGGCCGTTAAGAAGTTTATGTATTTGTACACATTAAAGTCCCGACTGTGCTACAGTGGGCCCAGTGTGCCTCTTTATGAATTTCACTGTAAAGCCTGCACAAGCATCATAATGGGGGTGTAATATCTTATAATATATGTTTGCAGTCACTCAGTTTCAACTCAGCAATAAAAATTTGTACTCAATATGTTCTGGTCCTTTTTCATTGCACTCACATTTCTTTCTGTGAATTATTTTTGGAGTAGATAAGTGGAGGGTTAATGATTTTTCTGCTCTAATCGAAGATCTCTGCTTAACACTGGGATACAGCTGAGGTTTGTACTCTTGGCACAGAGCTATTTGTCAGTCATGCTATTTGAGAAATAGATAGCGATGCTCTGAGCTGTCCAGATCAGTACACTGGTATAATCCTCACTTTCTTCAGCTGAAGTGGGTGTTTTAGAACTCCAGAAGCTCAAAAGGGAAATGCTCAAACTGACCTGAAGGCAATTTGCATCTTTCACTGACAATTAGGAGAATCCCTGATTCTTTTCCTTATGAACCCAGTTTGCAATCATCCATATCAGTTACTGGACATGTGACATGGGCATTTGCATTCGCAGGGTGGCTCCACTGCTCTGACTAATGAAGCCACCATCTGGACCTGGTAACTGACTTTACCACAAGCTGAATAGGATGCAGGACCATACGTCTGTGGAGGAGTCAGGTGAAGATGAGAGGCAGAGGATTTAGTGGGATGTTAGACAGCTTGCAAAATGGAAATGTATTCATGTGCTTTTATTCATTTGATAAATAATTATGACAAATCACATAAAGGTATACGTAATAACCAAAGCTGAATCTGGAGGCTGTTCTATACTGTTTGTATCTATTTAACTAATACGGAAAACACATTAGCATCACAATTCAAGGCTAAAAAAATGCAATAATGGAAGTGTGATAATGCTGAATGCATTTCCCAGTCCTTTGCTTTCAGGCTAGAGTTCCTCTATGTCTGCTCTCCTTTCCCAGTTAACCTTTCACACTCCATAAGGTGCTATAACATTTGGCTCTCATTCTGACGTGTCCAGGCTGTCTGCTAGCATGGCCATTTTAATGACTTTGTGCTTAATCCATGGGAATGACTGGTAAACCATTCCCTGACTAGAAAAGGTCACATGAATTCAGTACTATTGGAAAGGGTTCAGGGCTTTAACAAATATCACTTCCCTTAGCTGCTCTTTTATTATTTCTTCTGGCCAAGAAATACATCGTTTTTCTCCCCAGACTGAAGCTGACTCTCTGAAACTAAAATTTTGTGACCACATTAATCAAGCTATTGGGGTGCTTTTTTGTTCTGTTTCTGCTTTACTTTTCACTACATCTTACTTGATGTATTAGGACCTTATATTGAGAAGAAGCAGCTACATTTCTTTTTTATACCTGAAAATCATCTGACAGAATGTGAATGGAAAAAAAATAAAAATTAACCAAATGTTTTATTTTCCTCCATCAACCTAATCATAGATACAAGTGTGGAATTGCAGGCTGATTATGTAGAGGGCAACATAAAGTTATTTTCCCCAGGTTTGTTTAGCCAAAATGCGGAATAGCTGTTCAGTTGGATGTACTAAAAAGTAGCCAGTCATTTCTTTTCTCCAGAGCTTTGCTGATTCACTGAAACTGGAGTTTTGTGACCACATAAATCAAGCTGTTGGGGTGCTTTTGTTGTTGGTTTTTTTTTGAGTCATTATTCACATCTGACTTGATGCATTATGATATTATTTTGAGATGAAGCAGCTGCATACTTTTTTTAAATCTTAAAATCATCTGACAGAATTTAAAGAAGGAAAAAAAATGCTAGCAACTCGACAAAACTGTTGTAATTTTGTAGATAAACACCCACTTTCAAATGTGTGCACTGACGAAAAGTCCAAGGAGCTTAAAGCTTGACCTGAAAGCATTTTATATTTTGCTTTTCGAAATAAATTAAATAGACAAACATTTGAAAAGGTAAATTTTGACAAAAGAATCTGCTCTTAAATGTATTACAAGATAAATAGAACGACCCTGTCCCCTAGAGATGGGACTACTTCCCTATATACCTAACATCATAATCATAAATAAGCCTTGACTGTAACATACTGTGATGGTGACCAGATTAAGTTCTCTCCTAACAACATGAAAAAATTATGTTTATTAACAATGTAAGTAGCCAAACTTACAGGACTCTAATGCAACTAGCAACTCTAACAGGATCATTCCCTAAAAACGTTTTATTATCTAAATCAGGGGTCTCAAACCTGCACTTTGGAGTTGCATAAGACTATTTTGTCCATCTTCATTGGCTTTCTTGTGGCTCTGAAGAAAAAAAACAAAACCCCCCCCAAAAAACATAAATATGAAATAAATAGTGATTTTTACATTTTTGTATTTGTCAGTGTTGTGAGTGATTCCTTAGATTCTCAAACTGTAAAAATGTGTAACCTGTACACTAAATTGAAAAAAAAAAAAAATCAACTGAAATGTAAATCATAGCCTACATCTCTCACCTTGCGCTACATCCTCATAAGTCAGCTGAACCTCAGTAGTGGTGGTTAGCATGGAACAATACACATAAGTGGCTAGTTATGAGTCCCCCCTGCTATGGATTCCCAATCCCAAAAAATAAAAGTTGTGAAGGAAAATAGAGAATTTAAGAGTGTCTGGACAGATTTGTTTGGTTTTGCCACTAATTCTGATTGCTTACTGGTATGCTTGGCCTGCAGCTGTTTTTTTTTTTTTTTTAAAGTTATTAGGCTACTGTCCAACAATTTATTATTAAAGTTGTTTTATTTTGATTATTTTGCCCAAACATAGGTGGATTTGAAAGTATCCTACATAGCTTTACAGCCAGTCTCTTTCTAAATATGCCAATACATGCTAATTGATATTTTTTCCTCCACTTCACAGTTGTTCCTTTAACCCTCATCCTACTGACTGGGGTCTGATCACACTCCAGAGGTATATTTTTTGTCATATCTCACAGGTGTTTTCTTCTGCGAGAAGAACTGGACCCCAGTCAAAAGCACCCAATTTCGCCTATGCACTTTAAATAAATGTAACTATTTATTCAGTTAATGTTTGCCATCCTAAATTAAATTATAATACAGTATCAGTGTCAGCCATTTTTAAAGAAGAAAGACTCCATAGCTGCATTCATCATCTGGATGGAGAACTTCCCAGACTGGAAGTTATCAGGACATTGGAGACATTTCCAGATCTACCTGAAACAGCTGGGGCATGTCCTGGTCATGCCACACATGAAAAAGAGAAATGATACTGCTACATTGCAAACCTAATCCAAACAGTAGTGACCTTCCTGGCAGTGCGGAAAACTCCACCTTCTGATGTGACTGTCCAACAGTCAGCTTGAAAATCTACTTGATAAAGGTGTTAGCTTTGGTCCTGAAACACAGAAGGTAGCAAATGTCTTTTCCTCTTGTCACACCCAGCATGCCATGAACATAGCGTGAGCCAAACTGTGTGCTATAACTGCCTGTAGTGTGTGTTCGGCTTTAGTCATTTTAAATTGATTCCTGTCTCTGTACAACTGTAGAGAGCTGGGTTCACATTACCAGCAATAAGTCAGAGTCTTTCTTGGTGGGTATTGGTGGTTCTGTCCTTTGTCACTTATTCCGTTCATAATTTTTATGGACAAAATTTCTAGGGACAGCCAATAATAATAATATTTTTTTTCTTTAGATGACATTAAGTGCATTCATTGTTGTGAAAAAATACTTTCCTGATTATTTCCTGATTTCTTTTTTTGTGTGTATTTGTCACACTTACATGTTTCAGATAATCAAACAAATTTTAATATTAGGCAAAGGTAATTTGAGTAAATACAAAATACAATTTTAAAATGATGATTTTAAGGGAAAAAAGGTATCCAAACCTATCTGGTCCTATGTGAAAAAGTAATTACCCCATAAATCTAATTGCTTGTTCCAGCAAGAACTTCATTCAGGTGTTTGTGATAACTGGCAATGAGTCTTACACATTGCTGTGGAGACAGTTTTTCCCACTCTTGTTTTAATTCAGAAACACTGGAGGGTTTTCGAGCATGAACGGCCTGTTTAAGGTCATGCCAAAGCATCCAGGTCCTGAAGCAGCAAAGCAGCCTCAGACCATCACACTACCACCACCATGTTTGAGTGTTGCGATGATGTTCTTTTTATGAAATACTGTGTTAGTTTGATACCAGATGTAACAGGACTCAAACCTTCCAAATGGTTCAGCTTTTGTCTCGTCAGTCCACAGAATATTTTCCCGAAAGTCTTGAGGATCATCAAGATGTTTTTTGGCAAATGTGAGACGAGCCTTTGTGTTCTTTTTTTGTCAGGAATTACTTTTTCTCATAGAGCAAGGTAGGTTTGGATAGCTTATTTCCCTTAACAAATGAAATCATCATTTAAAAACTGCATTTTGTATTTACTTAAATGATCTTTGTCCAATATTGAAATTTGCTTGATGATCTGAAACTTTTAAGTGTGACAAATATGCAAAAGAACTAAGAAATCAGGATGGGGGCACATACTTTTTCACGGCACTGTAACTACTAATGCTCTAAGAAGAAAACCGTTTTGCTATTATTAGCATTTTGCTATTATATTTGCATCTTACACAAATGTATTCTTGGTAGGATGAGGTTCAAGCAGTCTTCATTATTTTAGTTTTCTGATTTCATAAATGTAACAGAAAGATTGTATTATTGTAATGAAAAGTATCAAATAATCAAGAGTAGTCACATATGGTTATCGACTTAAGTATTGTGTCACCTTTATTATATCTTCCCCAATTGTTTGAGGCTCAAAGATTGCTCAAAAATGGCTCTTACATAGTAAAGGTTGCCAACCCCTGACTTAAACCCAGAAAAAAGGAAAAACCAGGCTTTCTTCCACTGCCTACCAGTTATTTTTACCAGGTTAGTTTAGCCAAAAATACTGGATAGTAGTTAAATCAAACATGCTATCAACTCTTTATTTAGTTTGTTAACAGCTGCCAGCAAATTGCTGAGTAGAAAAATATGTGGAAACACTTTTTCTAACCCTGCCATTACAGTGCAAGCCACCAAACCAGACCAAACCTTCTTTCTTTACAGCAGTTAAGGCTGTCTGTGGTATTGTATTATCCCAAACAAAATACTATTATCTTTTCACTACTGCCCCAAAATGTATAGTGGTCCTGAAACTAAACACATGTGGATCAACCATAGTTGGCTAGTGCTAAGGTTAGTTAACCCATCTTTGGTTTGACAGTGACGGATATCTTGTCCTTAACCTCCATAAAGCAGCATTATTGACCCATTCAGAGTAAAAATACATACATACATCCGGGCAGCAGTGTAAGGGGATACATTTTCCACGTGTACACATAATACTCACGTATATATATAAGCCTGAGTGGGGTGCTATATACTGATCTAATATCCATGGCTTGAAAAAGATGAAAAACTTACAGGCCCGTGCTGAAGTTCTGAACCAGTCAAAAGGTTGTGGTCATTTCAGCTAAGAAGAAACAAACAAAACCAACAGGCTAGTCAGATCTCTTAAGCTAGTAAGCCAGCAGCTGATTCCACATATTTACCAACAGACTTGAGAAAGATCTTGATCTTAAATTGTACTTTTCCATATGTTTTGTATATTTTAATGAAATGAGAGAAAGTTTAGTGCGTTTGTTTTGCCAAGAAACGAATGCTAAAATGAAATCACGAGGTTGATTTAACACTGATTGAGTATGACAGTATTTTATCTTTTGTGAGACTTGAGCCATTGTGGTTTCCCTGGTGCAGCCTTCAGGCAGTGCATATGACAAGGCTGTCCTGCTCACATTTAACATCTGATAAAGGCACTTTACTCTCCCTGTTTTCTCTCACCATCACATAATGCATCTGTGTGATCAATAGGACCCTTGGCTTTGCTCTTATCCCTCTGCCTTCCTCAGTAATCAGCAGTGCGATGTGATCAGAGACACCCGCCTGTCCTGTCCTCGTCTCATGTCATACAGGACCAAAGTATTCCTTCTGTCATTTCTGACAGTCCTGTGATGGTAGGGCAGAGACGGGGGCTTTGTCCCAGCTTGATATTTATCTTTGAAACTGAGGAGTTATACCTACAAGCGACCACGTCATCCACCTCATACCCTCTGGCTTTCCTTAGGAATGTCTTTCAGATGAGGAGGATGAATGATTAAGTAACTCAACCCTGTCTGCCTCAGGAGTTTACAGCCAGATCTCATTTTAATATTGGGTTTTTCAATATGCACAAGCTTTTACTTAGAAAGATAGCCTTAAAGCCACAAGAAGTGAACAAAATCATAAAATATAAAGCAAACAAATACTGCCACTGAGCACTAATCATCATTATTATATGACAGACCCTTCGCCCTGTCTGCAAATCACTGTCAGTGGTTTGGTAAGAGTCTCTAAAGCCTGGATTACAGACTGCACACATCTTTAAGTGAGTGATGTTTGGCTTTTCTGCAGAAGAAGAGAAGGATCCCTCTTTTAAAAGCAGCTTTTAAAATGCTGTCAATCACAGCAGTATAGTGTATGCTGGACTTGGCAGTGCTTCTCTGACACAGTCACCAGGGAGCATTTGTCTGCCGTTCGCAGACAGTTCAAGGTTAATTAATGTACATCATAAAATATTGATAACAAAATGATCACTTACTGCTCACGGTGAGCAGGATCACGTGTTCTGCATGTGAACCAAGATTTTGGTGACTATCGCATTTGAATATGTGATAAGGAAATAATGGCGCAACTCCCTCAAGTTAGTCATTTGCACATTTTGGAAGTGGGTTAATGAGTGCTAGTTAATGGGAAAACTTTTCTCTTCCCTCAAGAACCATAATGTAATTATTTGATTTATGAGTGGCTGGAGGAGGGAACCAGCAGCTGATCATTCTTACCACTTAGGAGGGCTTCAACCAGACAGGAGAGCAACATCTGTGTGTTCAGTCCTCTGCCACCACCACCCTGTTTGTTTAATACCCTACAATGATTCAGTGACGGTACAAACAGATAAAAAAAACAAATGATTGTCCAGAGGTTTTTAGTGAACCAAACCGCAACAACATTCAGAGTGTTACACTTAATTTGCACCGCAGGGATTCTTTGAGCTTGTCAGCCACAAGACTGTATTAATACACGAGAGCAGAGAATACAATTAATCACACTGAGAAGCATTGTGATAGCTTTGTTTTCTTTTCTTTTTTTTTGCTTGTTCAAGTTGTTGGACGGATAATCTTCTTGTTTCTGTAATCCAGCTTTTGGAGCAGACAGAAATGCCTCCTAGTTCATTCTTGTTCTGACAGCGTCTGAGACATTGAGGAGGATTAGCTGATGTTACAAGTCTGAGAAATGCAACAATGAAGCAAAGGAAAACAGCTAATTTTACACTTGAACTCACTTTATAATATCAGTGGGAAAATATCTTAGAATATACTGGTAGCTAACGAGATGTCCACTGAAAGATGGTTCAATTTGTCTTTGTCATTCTTTAATTAGGCTAAGTGAATGTGTTGCATGTCCAGAGGCCTAATTACATACAGAGGTAAAAGGTTGTGGTGCAGTTTGTCAGTGAGACTGGCTCTGTGCCTCGTGTCAGTGAATGACTGCACGCTGTGATCACTTACGGGAATGAAAGAGAACAAGAACTGCTGTGTGAGGGGAGGGAGAGAAAGACAGAAAGAAATATTCTTGCCTTGCAGATGAAATGGTTGGTCCTAAGTGCTGTTTAATGAGAGTCTGCCAGTCAAATAAATGAAATAATTGCTGCGCCTTAATTAAAATTATTCATTGCTAATTTTTATGGAGGATACATTGTTTTTGTTTCTCCCCTGCAAAATGTGTTTCCAATAATAGACAATCATACTGTTAATTTAATAAACAAAGATCTACTAAATGACTAGACCTTGTCTTTTATGCATATTGCACACAATGACTAATATCCTTAAATGTGAAATAAAAATGTTTTTGTTACAGTGTTGCTTTTGTAAGCTTTTTTTATAGAAATATAATATCTAACATGATATCTAACCTCAGATGTGTTTTTCTTTTTTACTGATGACAGGGAATGGACAGAAATAAAGAAGATTATATCTATAAATGCCTTTAAAAGCCAATAATTTTGTTAGGATTCAGAATTAGCAGTTCCACAATTCCAACCTTCTACTTGGCTGGTAAATATGCATGTCTGTCAAACTACCAACATCGAAGCTTTGTTAGGAGCAGATACAACCACAGATTGCACAAGTGGCAACCTCCAGGGCTGAAAAGTGAACATGGAAGTGCCAAAAACTGCAGTTCCCCCAATGGCAAGTTGAGGCTTGCTCCAATATCAAGTCAATCCCCACAGACTCCCATGTTAACGTGCAATTTCTGCAATGAATTGTTTGTTTGTATAACTTACCCATTTGAATTTTAGCCCAAAAGTAAGGGCTGTGGGTGAAATTTTATAGACACTACTTATTGAGTCATTTAACTGAACCTCTCATTTGTATTTGTCGTGGTGATACCTTTTGGGGCATTTCTAATGGAAGTATCTGAAAAATAATATAGCCTAATGTGTGGTACAGCCATCCAAGAAGTCTGTGCTCCAGCTTTGGTGAATGATATTCTTTATTTTTTCTTCTTTTACTTAGCACTAATTAGTATACTAATTCATGCCGAAATTGCTGACTTGAAGTCATTTGATTACATGTAAGTTTTCCATGTAATTTTGTTGCATAAGTACAATGTAAAACATTAAATTAAATGGAATCTGGTCAAATGAAATTTACTTGACTGGTATACATTCAGTTTATACCAAGCATATTTTCCTTAATGATGAATTGTTTTAATAAATAAACCTTTGGTTTTACATATTTCAGTTGCATATTGCTCAAAATTATTGCTTCATATTTATGAGGAAAATTTTTTTTGAGTGTAGGTATTTTTGTTTGTGAGTGAACTGTACCTAGCAGTTGCACTAGCAAGGTTGATTTTTAATCAAGCTTCCAAATGGGTGATGTCACTTTGGCTACATCCATTTCTCATGTACAGTCTATTGTTATGACCCAGCTCAGACGCTGCACCACAAAGGGAAGACTGACACCAGAGTTTGTAGAGAAATTGGTTTTATTTTAAATTACTTTATAATCTCAGCTAAAAATGACAGCCAAGAAAGCATGACAAGGTCTGGTGAGAAGAGGTGTCTCCCCTCCAAGCTGACCTCAGGCATGCCTTTATCCACACCTCATCAGTTGTAGACAATCAGCAATTAAGCCCAGGCAAAACCTGAAGAGTCTTTCACTGCTGCTGCAAGCAGAGTAGAAGTTGTGGAGGGATAAACTCTACCGACTTGAAACATCTTTCTAACAATAAGTTATTATTGGTAGGAAAATTACAGTAAAATGTGGTGTTATATTGTTTACTTAGAGACAGATTTTAGAAAGATTTATCAAAATTGAAACAGCAGAGGATCTGAAAATGCAGCCTTCTAATCTGTTTTAGCCAAATATCCAATGCAAAGGCTTTCTTTTCTGACAGTATAGGGCAACAAAATCAGAACTACTGTGACAAAATCAACATGGTACCTGGTAAATAAAAGGTTTTTGTTCCAGTTTTGCTTTTGTAAGCTTTTTATAGATATATAATATTTAACATTATATCTAAACTCAGATATTTGTTTTTCTTTTTTTACTGATGACAGGGAATGGCAAGAAATGAAGATTATTAGACTATAAATGCCTTTTAAAGCCGCTAATTTTGTCAAGATTCAAAATTGGCTGACAATTCCACAGTTCCAACCTCCTAATCAGTGTGGCACCTGGTAATATGCTGACATTTCCTCCATTGTTTGAGTTCGGACTGTAACTCTGCCCACAACTGAACCAAACACAGTCCAAAATAATGAGCTCCAATTTTTGGTTTCTTGGAGATTGGTATTTGTCCTGACTTTCCTCCAGCTTCAAACAGATACCCTGCGGTTTGTGTTTTCTTCTGTCAGATGCTGCCCAAGGTTGCTGTGAGTTTCTGTTCACCCTCTGCCTTAGAAGCTGCTGCACTGCTGACCCTCATGCAGCTTTCTGTCACAGCATGTGTGAAGAAAATATTTGGGGGTCTCGCAAAACCTCTTGTTACTTCTCTTCTCACAGGTTGTTGGTATGTCTTTCATATAACCTCACTGTTTCTTCTGTAGCTCAGATGATCTGAGATTCTTAAGACTCAACTCACTCAGTGCCAGGGTTAGCAGTATAAGTTATGGAGTAATTACACTAATGGATTAATTACCAAATTGAAACATACATACATGTGAGTGTATACATGGCCCTTCAGAGTGTAGTCATATAATTATACAACCTAATGTCCAATATCCAAACAACAACAGGGTTGTTGAGCATATAATCTCCAAATCATGAGGTGAATATACCACATTATTTCATGTAAATCTGCTCAACTGTTGTACTACTTTTATAAACCTGTTGATTCTGTTGACTGAGCTGTATTATATTGAAAATTTATAGTGATGTAAAAGGCAATGAATTAAAGATGCCTCCTGCTGTAATGCGGCTCAGTGAACACCACCTTTAGCTATGACCTGAGTGACAATAACCTGATTGAATTTACACATGTCCAACAAGAAACTGAACCTTATGAGCTTGTAAAGATACAGTAGATGTTATAGCAGGGCTGTTGTATTGAATTAAAGCCTCATCACAAGTACTGCACTTCGAGACTGCCTTCCCCCAGAAACAACCATGATCTTTACCTAACTTGAACCAAGCTTTTCAATTCAATTTAATTCAATTTTATTTATATAGCGCAAATCACAACAAAAGTCACCTCAAGGCGCTTTATATTGTAAAGTAAAGACCCTACAATAATACTTTTGTGCTTAAATGTAACCAAACAACAAGTGTGGGTCTCTAATTGTAGTTACTCCTATATATCATTTTAGGAATACTCTTATGGGTTGTTTCAGACAGTAGGAACAAATGAACAATATGATTATGTAATCGGAGAACTTTGTTGTGCAGTTCATCATAAAGATTTGCTTGGATGATTGTCAGCAGCAGGACTCTGCAAACTTTACAGTCAAGTTTGTCACTGAAAGTCTTCGTAAAGAAAACCATTTTCTGAAAAAAAGGAAAGACACATCCTCAGACCATTCCCATGAAGCTGCAAACACAGGAAATCTCATGATTTGCTGTAGTATTATAAGCTGTATGCTAAGTTAAAAACAAGCTTAACTCCTTTTTAAAGTTGTTGGAACAACATTTTTCTTTCTGTCTGGCAGTCTGTTTTTCTGCACTAGGAGGCACTGCAAAACTGTAACAGACAAAGACTGAAATATGTTGGTTCAGACCCAGTCACTCATCTAAAGAGGAATGGACCAGAAATCTCTCTGTCTCTCTCTTTCTCTCTCTTTTTCTCATCTGACTACCTCCCTGGATCTTCGACTCTCTGCCTTTCTGTCTCCTCCGCCTTTCTCTTCGTCTTTCAGCTTCTCTCTGGCCTGACTCCAGATGACTCAGCGCTCCAGGCACTCAGTCTCAGGTTGCTTGAACTTCACAAAAAATAGGGAGTTATTGGACAGAGGTGGACAGCCAAAAGAAAAAAAATTACAACCTGAGAGAAGAATGAGTGAGAGATCCCAAATATTGTCTTCGATCATGCTGTGACAAAGAACTGGATGAAGGTTTGTGGTGTAGGATCTTCTAAGACAGAGGGCAAACAGTCAACTTATACAGTGTCTGACAGTAGAAAACACAAACCCACAGGGTTCCCATTTGAAGATGGGGGACTGTGAGGCTGAATATAATTCAGGGATTGTGGAAAAAAAAGAAGTTAGATGGTGGAGTCTATACCGAGTGTATTTCAAACATGCTCAGAGCTGTGTTGCAGTGTATTAGTATGTGACCTGTGAATCAAGAAACCAAATTCAGATGCAGTATTGACATTTGAAAGGCTCAACCTTTCTTTCTGCTCATGAACTTGTGAGCAGAAGGAGGAGTGAGCCTCCACCACCTCAGTGAGCTTGTAGTATGCTGTGAGGTTAAGGTTTCTGTACACTTGAAATGATTAAGTTTGCATAATGTCTCATCTGCTTAGTTCTTCATAGTGAATCTTGGAGTCAGTAGGAAAACCTACACAATCAGTGGAGTATCTAGTACCTGTGAGCCACTTAGAACAAGCGGTTATTTTATTGAATTTACTTTTAATGTGAGTTTTTGGTATTTTGTGCATAGATCTGTGCATAGATCCGACAAGCATAACAAGCACAATAACTTGGAAAAGAAAAACCTTTATACATTCTCTCTACAGGTGCAACAACAGTTTTCAGACAAATTTCTCATGGTATTTAAAATTTGAAGATACATAGATTAATTTCTTAAGGACAAAAAATGACTTTTTAAATTAATTTTAGGAGAAACAGTAAAGTTACCACTGATGCACTGTCCACATCTATGAGTATGACAGAATCTGCTTGGGTCAGAGTTGTATAAATATTGTAATCAGAGTGTTAATGCGAGTCTCCTGCAGATGCAGCATGCCCTACAGTTTGCTGTGAGGACACTACACAACAACTGCTGGCTATGAATGTGTCCTCCAAGCTGACTCTGGTATAATAAGAGCAACTGTTCTTTGGTGGTGTCTGCAGCAGACAGGATAAAAGATGGATGTGGCTTCCTGGTCTGAAAAGTAAAGCCAACATGGATAAGCCTTAAACCTGCATTCTTTGTAATTACCACCAGAGGGCGATACCTGTGGTTCCAAAAAGAACTGTTTCTATAGAAGTCTATGGGAAAACGGAAAATGAAGAAAAAGAATTAACGGTTCACGAACATACATGTACTCCTACTACTTAGAAATACTTCTTTGATGCCTAAAACTTCATAACGAAACATTTCCTGGAGCAGTTTTGAAATACTAATACACCAGGGACACAAAACGGCAAAGAAACATTCAATTCATCCATCCATTCTCTTCCATCCATCCATCCATCCATTCTCTTCCGCTTATCCAATTCAGGGTCGCAGGGGGCTGGAGCCTATCCTAGCTGCCAAAGTCAAGAAGCAGGGTGCACCCTGGACAGGTCGCCAGTCTGTCGCAGGGCCAACACAGAGAGACAGACAACCATTCACACCTATGGGCAATTTAGAATCACCAATTAACCTAACCCCTCTAATTGCATGTCTTTGGACTGTGGGAGGAAGCCGGAGTACCCGGAGAGAACCCACGCAAACACGGGGAGAACATGCAAACTCCACACAGAAAGGCCCCGGCCAGATGGTGGAGTCAAACCCAGGACCTTCTTGCTGTGATGCAACAGTGCTAACCACCAAGCCACCGTGCTGCCCACATTCAATTCAATTTTATTTATATAGACCCTACAATAATACAGAAAAACCCCAACAATCAGACGATCTATGAGCAAGCACTTGGCGACAGTGGGAAGGAAAAACTCCCTCTTAACAGGAAGAAACCTCCG